>OX456524.1:151108475-151270975 GCA_949748255.1 Eustalomyia histrio
ATGATTGGCAACTTCTATTTTATAACATGATTGGCTGTAACCATACTGTGGTAACAAAAATTCTGACTTTGAAAAAAATATGATAATTATGCAACAATAAAATGCTGACAACAATCAATAAATAATTATAATAATTATAATTATACATCAAAAAAAAAAACATGACTAACATTTAGAGTCATAATATTGTCTTGTTTTTATAAAAACTAAAATTTTTTGTTTTTACTACAAAATGTCCTAAAAAAACAATCATATATTTTTTACTAAAACTGGACAAATATGAGATGGGTAGAAAATACCTTTCACATATCATTTAAACATTTCATCAATTGATCCTTAAGATCCGGTTTATTTTTTTTAGCTTTGGAAAATTTTTTTAAAGGGGCTTTTCAAAAATTTCTTATACATATAATATTACTTAATTAATCAATTCATTGTCAAAAAGTTTCTATTGAAAGATTCTATATCTTTTAATTCTTTTCAATAAAAACAATTAGATTTTCTATTTAAATATTTTTATTAATTTATTTCTTGTAAAAAGTTCTCAAACTATTAATAAAATATTTTTTATGATAAAAAGTCTTTAGAACCCATGATTTTTTTTTTGTTTTGTACGAAAAGGTTTCTTACACAAAATAATAGATATATAAAAAATTTTTATTTTTTTTATATTTAGATTCTATGGACTTTTCATTAAACTTAAATTCTCAGATTCTCCAAACTGTTTCTTAGAAAGAAAAATTCATAGATCCTGAAAACTTTTCATCATGAAAAGTACTAAGATTCTGAGGACTTTTTCTAATAGAAATATTCTTAAATTCTAAAGACTTTTTCTTAAAGAAAAATTTCTAAAAACTTTCTTAAAAAATCTTAAAAATGTTTTAAGTATTTTTCTTAAAAAAAGTCCACAGAATCAAAGTTTTCTTGAAAGAAAAGTTCTTAGAATCTATGATTTTTTCCTTAACAATTTTTCTTCAATAAGTCCTTAATATCAATTTTTTTTTAGAAAAAAACATTTCTAAAGGAAATATTCTAAAATTTAAAGAGTTCTTTCATAGTTTCTAAGAACTTTTCCTATAAGAAAATTTCCTAGATAATGGATCATATAATGATAATCCAGGAATCATAATATAGTTATGAGAGAGCATAGTATAATAAAATTTTGAGTATACTATGATTACGTGCGATCATATTATGATAAATTCAATATAACATGTTGATTTAGGAGAATAATATTGTAATTTTCGAATCATAATATAACTGTAGGGACCATTTTATGGTAAAAATATGGTTATTTTATTATCATAATATGATAACCACATAATAGTACGACTATTGTTGGCGCAACAATAACCCGAAAGATACATGATGCTCTTCGAATATGATTGCCCCAACCATGTTTTTTCTTTGCGTGCTGGGAACTTTTGCCCATACATGGAAGTTGTATTCCTTCTTTAGTCAGATATAGGAAGTATAAATAGTGAGTAATGAGGATAAAGTGAAGTAGTTCTTGAACCGTTGCAGTATATCAAGACATTTCAATGGTTCTTTGAAAATCTGCTTATTCAAGTGAATATCAAACTCGTTTGTTTTGCCTGGAACATCGAATGTATCCGATTCCTCAACATCGATACCACCCAAATGAACAGATGCCAGTGCTGATTCCACAGACCTGTAAGCTTGTGGGCATTGCGGTGCAATGGTTAGCGCGTCGGACTGTTACACAGAAGGTTGCGGATAGATTCCCAGCGACGGTAACATTAACTTATAAAAATAATATGTATGAATTTGCAATCCCTCATACATATTGCAGCCACCTCCTTCGGTGTTCCCATAGCACTTAATCCCAATAAAGAAAAATAACTGAATACAGTTATGAAGTTCACCAACTCTCCATCAGACAGCGGGCAACAAAAATTCTAACATCGAACGCATTTAGGGTGTTGCCTTTTTTGAAGCCCTTCAACTTTCACCATCTTTCATTTCCCCTCTATCCTGTTTCCAAAGAAAGCAAAGCAAAGTATTTACTGAGTTTTGCAGTTCCGTCATTTTACTATTATTACTATATTTGAATTAATTTCGATCCACTCTAATGTACGTGTTAAACAGAAAAGAGAATATATTAAGTACGCTCAACCACACTTAGCCTGTTTACACTATGACAGTAATAAATATTGTATTTTAAATTTTGTTCAAAGTTAAAAGCAAAAATACTGTTTTTTTAAGGTTTTGTTTCCAAAACTTAATCATTTATAAAAAAGTATTTGTTATAATCAACTCCATGTTAACCCTATTACCACCACAAGAGCACTGATGCCAAGTTTTTAGTGATTTTTTATATATTTTTTTTTTTTTTTTTTATTTTTGATAACCACTTCACAGAGAAAAGAGATTGATTGGGAAAACCGAATTTCTTGCCAACCGAATGGATTGGTTGGTTGAACGATAGCCTCCAATAACGGGGCAAATTCTGGTTGTATCAGACGGCTGTAAGCATAGCTTGTAGTTCAAAGATACCGTGAGAGTAGTTTCGGGTGAATAGTCGAAGCTAACGACTGAATGAGTAAAACTCATGATGTACGAGTACCTACCCTGCGGGAAAAGGACCTATCCCAGGGCCGGTCACGGGACACATCACGGGACCGTTCACTTTAACATGCCACAGGACTGGTCTAAAAGAACATATCATGACTTTTAAACCGCTTACGCGATAGGTACTTTAGGAAGCGGTCCTCTTTTCACCTATCTCGTGATATGTATTTTCGGAACCGGTCCAGTTTTCACCTATCACGGGACATGTCCCAATTCCCAACTGACTCCTTTTTTCCCTCAGGGTAAATGAAGGCATTGACTCAGAGGGACTTTGCCTGTTACCAATGCTTGATGAAAGAACTTACAGATAACACGAAGTGGTACCTTCCACTTTGGGACAAGGTTTATGTCAGTACACTGCCTAAGAAATTCCCACTGTGTACTGTACAAACATTATAAATTTCTCGAAATTATGCCCCGAAAAACACAATTTATGATGATTGTGATTTTGGAAATGAATTCAGTGTAAACATTTTATAAGGTCTAAATTCAGTGTAAACATTTTATAAGGTCTGCATTCCAAAAATCACAGTTACAATGTTACAAAATGTAAGAGTAAGGATTACTTATAGAGATTACATCGAATGTAGTGCCCCAAGAAAATTTTGTACAGATTACAAAGGTTTGGCAATGGAGAGAAAATAAGAGAAAAATTGTGCAAATTTCCCTGATTTCAAAGCAAATTGTTCAAGAGAACGTTTTTTGCATCGTGAGATATATCAATGGGATATGATGTTATCAAAAATTTGTTGTTACATTTGTGACTTTTCATAACAACTGCCCCACTACAGTACAGCGCATCAATGACACAATTATATGAATAAAGTATGCGACAACTTTTAATAGAATATGGAAAATTCTAGAAATTTTGACTACGTCAATAAATCGGAAGGTAATGGGAAATTTGACAAAAAAGATATAATTTTTTTTATTCAGAACTAGTTCTCAATTTTTAGTGTAATATCTAATTAATATAAAAATAAAACAACTTTTATTTTGTTATATATAGTTCAGCTGTATTTCTATCGATTCAGCCATTTTAGGCGCTTTATTCGGTTTCGTTCACCCAGAAAACAGTATCAGTTAAGTCCACCGAATTTGTTGCCAATCAAATTCTGGCGGTTACGACAACTGTCTTCATACTAAATCATATTTTTAGTTGTGAAAGCCAATAATCAGTTGTCTAATTTAATATTTATATTCCACAGAAATATTTTTACGTTCCACAAAATTTTATTTAAAAAAAATTTTATTTATAAATTTTTCCGGTATCGAACCTGGCCAATCCAGATTTATAATTCACACTCTTACTTACTGCATCACAATTTAATTTATTTTTTTTACATATTTGTTATTAAAACATTTGAATGTTTTATTTAAATTAAAAAAAATATATATATTTTTTAATGTTTTCCTTTTCTGGGAATTCTGAGTACTGAGCTACCTCTCTACCTACTACACCACAAACATTTATAAATTTTGAATTTAAAAAATTTGTTAGAAAAAGAAATGTTAGTATAAAATTTGTTTATCAATGTCAATCACTAGTGACGGTCTATTATCAATACAATCCACAATTCGGTTGCTTCTACTGAAACCCTAATTAAATCATATATTTAATAAGTATAACCTTACTTGTAGTTACCACTTTTGAATATCGACAATTTTTTAATAAATTTGATAGATTGTATCAAATTTCTAATATATTCATTAAATAAATGGTTGCTCCCACCGCACACAAATACTAAAGGATTTTATTTTTATAGATGTTTGAAAAATACCAATAATTGAATAATAGGATTGATTTTCAGTTTCTTTTCCCTTTTTTTAATTCTCAATACAACATTTTTGCTTTATTAATGAATATTAGTTTTTTTTCAAAATAAAATTAAATCCTCACAAATAAATGTTAATGGTTTTGATCGAATTGCAACCAATCTTATCTCAGGGAGTTGTAAAAAATATTCATTTAATATTTTCTAACTTAAATATTCCATGAAAATTCAGACGTTTCTTATAAAATCAATTAGTATCACAGTACGTATGATAAATTTAATATTGATTATACGCATGAAGTTCTTACAGACTACAGAACAAATGTTTAAATTGAGTTTCATGCTTAAATGTATCGAAAGAAAAACATCTAGTTAAAAAAAAAGAATTTTGCCGACTTTTAAATAAATCTATTTATCCAGTTAAAAATTTGTTAAACATTTTTTTTTGTTGTTAATTTTTTTATAAAAAAACTGTTGATACAGTAAAATTTTTATAATATTTCAAATTACATTAAATCGTTAAAAATAATTTCCAATGTAAAAATCAAAATATATATGAGCATACATGATCACACATGGGCCTGTATATGATCATAGATGGGCATACATGGTCATATACGTCCATACATTGTTCAATATATGACCATACATGATCTCATATATGATCATATATCTTCGGATCTGAAATTTGAGGGTATATGGACGTATATGATCATATACGAGCATACATGAATAATATATGAGCATGTATGATAATATATGCATATACATCACCATATACCCTCAAATTTCGGATCCGAAGATATATGGTCATATATGAGATCATGTATGGACGTATATGACCATGTATGCCCATATATGATCATGTATGTTCATATATATTTCGATTTTTACATGGGTTCTATATTATTTATAAAGATTTAATGGAATTTGTAAAGTAATAGAAATTTGACTGTAAATAAACTCTAAATTTTTTAATATTTAACCACATCTATTTCGCTTACTTTTTTTTTTGAAAATTTTAAAAAGTTGTTTAAATTTTTATACACATCATACTGGTCAATAAATACTATAAATTTCACCTTTTTTTTTACTTTCTTTTAGCTGGACAGCTGGTTTGAAATGACTCATATGTGCCTGCTTATTTTGTTCCCTGGGGATGCTGTATAAGGTAAGACATTTTACGCATACATATATAATACCTTCATAAGTATCTAATATGCAAAAAAAAAAAAAAAAACACACACACAAAATAGCATGAAACAACAACATCCCAGTAAATATGTAAAATCCCAGACAGTAATCAGCCCACTTGCAAGTTCGCTTCAACCGCTGTTATTAAACAGGTAACATGACAATATTGTTATTGTTGTTAAACCCACGTTAGGCCAACGTAAGGCAGACCCAAACGTATTATTCTGTCTGGCGAGTTGATTCTATTAGTAATAGGTTTCTTGGAAACTGTACATTGTGTATGGAAGCAATAGCTTCCTAGAATAGATTCAGAAAGGTAAACGTTTGTAAAAAATTTTTGCTGGGATTTTATAGAAATAATAAAAAATCCTCGTTTTTATGTACGTGACTTAGGTTGCAAAATATCAATTGTATTCTTTTCATTCAATTGCTTTAAAGCACAGCATAAAACCTACAATTACGGTCAGGGGACTTTTTTTATGGTTATGGAAGATGTAAATTTTTTGCCTTGTCAAAGTATGCGCTGGTTTTTGGATGCGGGTTTTGTTATTGTCAGTTTTGGTATTTAGATCTGTTTTTGATTTCGATTTTTTTATTACCATGTAATGATTTCTATATACATACTTACATATAAATCATTCCATACTTATTGTCGGTTCAATGTTTATAAGACCTGAATAAAACAATTCAACATTATTATTTTCTCACCGGACAAAATGTGGAAAAAGATGAAAAAATTTTCTTAAAAATATTAATAAAATTCATCAGGAAATAAAAATATCTAAAAAATATCTAAAACTCAATATCTAAAACTCAGCCAAAATCTTTCAATTTTATATTATTATTTTATTTAGTATAGCTTAACAGAAAATTTGGGGATAATATTTATTTTAGTTCATTTTGAATCTACTAAAATCCAACATAAGGACTAATTTGCATTTGAAAATACGAATTTCATGTTTTTTTTTTGTTCCTACGATTGGAAAGAAAACCACAGAAATATTTATATACTTTTGCTGAAAACTTAATTCAAATTATCGGAAATTCTTGAGTTATAACAAAACGAAATATGCAGGATTTAACACTTTCCAGCTGTCCAATTTTTAAACAATGTCTTATATGTTGAACACACTTTACATAACATGTACGCATTGTATTAAATTGTCTTAGACAAAATACTTTGATAATTTGATATTTTCGTATTTTCATTAAATGAATATTTTAAATTCTAGAAAAAAAAATCATTTGCATAAAAGAAAAAAAAAACTCTTTAATAAAATTGAAAAGAGTAAACAAATAAAATCTTCTTTCAAAGCGAAATTTTTTAATTTGTATTTTCCAAGAATTATAGTATACAGAATTTGTTAAACTAATTGGGCACACTGCATTATTTTTAGAACAGTACTTTTAAATGTTTTTACACCCAGAAAAAATGTTCGTGCTGATAATCGAATAGCAACAAATCGAATGGTTTGGTTATGGTAACCGATTTTCAAACGAATGGTTTGGTTATGGTAACCGATTTTCGATCACTGTTGTCATAAATATATATTTGCTAATATATTTTTTACTATTAAGCGGTATGATATTTTTATTAAGTCAAGATCTGGGCTCACGGCCGTCACAGCGACCCATAGGGATCTTTTGTACTAAAGCGGTATGATAATACAAAATAATATATTCGCTAAGGAATAACGTGACTAAGTCATCCAACATCGCCCAGCCTATAAGATTGGAGCTATGAAGGTTGATACACAGGTTTCTTCTCGGGCGTAGACGTCTGCTAAGATACCATTTTTATTTATTTTTTTTAAAATTCATTGATAAGGCACTTTTTAGAACAATTTCCAGGAACGTGGTAATGAGGGAAGGGGGGAGGAGGGGGGCTTCAAATGGGAAAAAGTTCCCCCCGCCCCCTTATCGACCGACCTAAAATTTTAAACATGGGCCCATGGATTATTAGCTTATTAACAATTATAGCTATTTTGGAATTTTCGTCAGGAACTTAAAAAAACTGAGGACAAAATCTTCCCCTTAATGGCCTGTCCAATCCTTTTTGCCTAGAAACTTGAAATTTTAAACATGTGCTCCCTAAAAATATTCTGTTTTGAAGTTTCTGTTACAACTGTGTTAAAAACAGGTTTAAAAAGCAAAAAAGTCCCTTCTAATCATACAGCCCAAAAAACTGTAGCTACGCCCAGAAAACAGTATCAGTTGTGGCTACCGAATTTGTTGCCACTCGAATTCTTGCATTTGCGGCAAGTGTTTTCATAATAAATTATATTTTTAGTTGGGAAAGCCAATATTCAGTTACCTAATTTAATATTTATATTCCACATAAATAATTTTACGTTTCACAAATTTTTTTTTTTAATAAAAATTTTATATATGTATTTTTCTGGTATCGATCTGAATGCCCAGATTCATAGTTCACACTCTTGCTTACTGCACTACAACTAATTTTAACTTTATTTGATATATTTGCTATATAAACATTTTCATATTTTATTTTAATTAAAAAAAATATATTTTTTAAAATGTTTGCCTTTTGCGGGATTTGAACTCGGAAATTAGCAGTACTAGGCTGGAAATCTACCTACTACACCACAAACTCTTATAAATTTTTATGCTAAATTTTGAATTTAAATAATTTGTTAGAAAAAAAATATTTAAAACTCGTTTACCAATACAAATCATTAGTGTCGTCTATAATCAATACAATCCACAATTCGGTTCGTTCTACTGAAACCTGAATTTAATCGTATATTTGATCAGAATAACCGTATTTGTTGTATAATTAATATAAATTTAATAGATTTTACTAATTTTCTTGTAAATTCACTAAATAAATGGTTGATTCTACTGTACACAATTCCCAAACGAATTTTATTTTTAAAATTGATAGGAAATACAAATAATTGGATAATAGGTTGTTTTTTTTTAGCTCCTTTTACCTCTTTTTAATTTCCAATATAATATTTTTGCTATATTAATGAATTATAATTTATTTTAAACAAAGTAACATTCCTACAAATAAATGTTAATAGTTTTGATCGAATTCCAAGCAATCTTTTCTTTGGGTGTAATGACTTTACTTTTTAAAAAGGCCACCTTTTTTAGAAATTTTTAAGGGCAGTGACCTTAAAATCTTTGTCTAGAAACCTAAAATTTAAAATATATATGTCCTCGGACCAGTTATTTTATATGAAAGGGTTAACACAATTTATCTAAAAATCATACACCTTTTAGAGAAAATAGTCAATTTAAAAAATTCAATAAATATTGGAGAAATTTGTTATACTACCATAGTTTTTTAACTGTATTTTAACTGCCGTCTTTAAAGTAAAATATAACTGCATTCAAATATATCTTGAATGCAATAAATAATCTTTTTAATCAGCAAACTTTAACTATTTTGAAATTGCAAATTAAAAAAAAAAATCTATTAGAAAATATTAAGCAGTTTCCTAGGCTAAGCAAACCGGACCTGTTCTTCTTATAGGAACAATAGGAATGATTATTTATATACCTGTGGCATTATGGGATTTAATTAAAATTCATTAACTTTTTCGTTTTGTATTGTATTTTATTTTATTTTATTTAAGTTTATGGTTTTTTTTTATTGGTTTTATACTATTGATTGAAATTTAATTAAACACTCAAAAAGTTTTCTTACCGCAAGTAATTTACCGCAAATATATAAAATATTCTATTACACCCAAGATAATTGCTTGTTTTTACTGTCAAAGTATTTGTTTACAACTACAATCTAATGAGATTAACATCGACATTAAGATATGCTTTGTAAAATTCATTGATTTTATCAATTAAATGCAAATATTTTTTAATACAGTTAAGAGAGAGTGTAAGGTTTATTTATATAAGGCGAATATTTTTTGGTTTTGTATGTAAGTTGTATTAAAAATACTCAAGTATGGTGCGGACCCACTTTTTTACCACACTTAGCCGCCGCAACTGGGTTATCTGGGTCCAACCCCTTAAATTCCACATTATTGTTAAAAATTTTACTTTTTGTTTGATACTTCTACAGTATGCTAGTATACGGGTACGTATGATGAATATTATTTGTATATTCATTAAATAATAAGTATACGTCAAGGTGGTTTATAAGATGATTTACTTAATGCAAGATTCACATATAATAAGCAATATGCCAAAATCGACTTTTTGCAAAAATTATATTTTTATTGTTGAAAATGGTTGTTTAGGGCTTCAGCAGCAACTTTTGTTCTGCGACTTTTTCATAATTCCGTTTTTTTTTTACAAAATTACCGTTATTTTTAGGTTTTGACCTTTAAATTTCCAGAATTCGACCAAATGATTTTTGGCAACTTTGTACAAAATATTTTGGCGAGTATTTTTGCTGAACATATAAACTCATAATATTTGCAAATAAAGGGTGCTTTGATGCATTTTTCAATAAAAGTTAATTTTGCGCCATCCTGCGCCAATTTGTACTAACTATATTCAGCAATTAGAAAGATAATTAAAATACCTTTCCGACCAAAAAAAAAAAAATGTTGAAAATTGGTTGAAAAATATCCGAATGGGAAAGAAAAGAGCTATAAGATAATAAAATACTTTCAAATTTATATTAAAATATGTATGTAAATAAAAATTCATCATTAAAGTTTTGAACGTACTTACATTTTTAGTTTTGCGAATAAAATTTTAGTTTTTTTAACAAGAGAAGTTTCGGCTCCGGTAGACCTGTCAATTAATCCCTATAACTCCCGGCTAGGTCCAGAAATGGCTGTGCCTAATCTCGGAAATCGATTTCCGGTACGTCCTTGGATCCTATGGACGGAATAATCGTCGTAATTAGCCCCCTCTACGGTCACGATGGGGTAATAAATATGGCACATTACCCCCCCCCCCCCCCCCAAGGGTACATTTAGGTACCCAATATCTTCCACTACCCCCTAGAGGTATCCCCTTAGAAAATTCTATGGGAAGTTTCGGCTCCGGTAGACCTGTCGATTGACCCCTTGCTAGGTTCACAAATGACCCCATTTTTCCTAAAAAAAACCCTTGGGTTGCGCCTAATCTCTAAAATCGATTTCCGGGTCCCCTATGGGAGGTACTTTGGACGGAATAATCGTAATTAGCGCTTTCATTCGCCCCCACTGCCGCCCTGATTGGGCCAAAATTGTGCCGCGTTAAATGTTAGCAGTAGTTTTTTCTTACTTCCAAGTTTTGTTGTTGCCATTTTTTTCCCCAGTGTATTATTGCAGCAATATCCGAAAATGGAAGATTACTACCCAAACTAACTACCCAACAAATAAAAATCATTCGGCATTCATAGCTTTAAATTGAAAAAATACATTTTTTTGGCATATTGCTACATATAACACAGTACGACAGTGGTTGGTTCACATGAGAAATGTTAACAGAATATGAAAATGGGCTTAAAATAAAGAAATACGTGTCTCGGCGTTTTGCTGTAGCACGTCACAATTTTGAGAAAATCTAGGTTCACTTGTAATATAATACTATTATAAAAAGTTCTATAAAAACAGAATGGGTGAACCGATTTTAATGCTTGAGCCAGTTTCGAAAAGGGAATTAAATTTTGATTTTGTTTATTAAAAAAAACAATTTTTCCCCCGCTAGATGGCGTTTTAATTTTCATGTAAAGTTAAAAAATAACCAAAAATGTACGAAATTCATTAAAAATACAATGTTGTTAATTTAAAATCCAATAACTAAAGTAGAATTTGCTGAATACTTCTCATCAGCGCCTAAGCGTTCTAAGCCAACGACCAACTTGTTTACAATCTTCTCTCCTTTTTCTCCTTCTCTCTCTCTCGCGTGTGAATGTTTTTTTCCATTACAATACAGGTTGGTTGAAAAGTTCCTGCGCTCGAAATGAAAGAATACTGTTTTTGTTACGAAATATATTTTTTTATTCAATATAATCTCCTAGAAGCTCAATACACTTGTTCTAATGATCTTCCAATAATTTTATCCCATCCCTATAATGGTTTTCCGGAAGCTCTGCAAAATAACCGTCTACGGCTGCTATGCCCTTTTCATTCGACGAAAAATGCTTTCCACGAAGGAATTGTTTGAGATTTCTGAAGAGATAGTAGTCACTAGGAGCCAAATCTGGTGAATACAGTGGATGTTCAAGCAATTCGTACTTTAATTCTTTGAATTTAGCCATCGTCAAAACACTTTTGTGAGCAGGTGCATTGTCTTGATGAAAAATGATTTTTTTTCTTGTCTTTTCTTTTCTTGTCTTTTCTTGTCCAGGTCTTTTCTCACGATTTTTTCATCCAGCTGATCTATAAGGCTGCAATAATATTCAGAGTTGATTGTTTTACCTTTCTGAAGATAATCAATCAACAAAATTCCTTTTGCATTCCAAAAAACTGATGCCATAACCTTCTTTGCTGATTGTTGTGACTTGACCTGCTTTGGAGCTGAACAACCAGCTTCAGTCCACTGTAAATGTTCTTGTTTCAATTTAGGATCATGGTGGTAGATCCAAATCTCATCCATAGTTATAAAACGACGCAAGAAGTCAGTTTTATTCGGCTTAAAACGCTCCAAATTACGCTGTGAAATTTGTTTTCGATTCAGTTTCTGTTGAATTGTTAATGTGTGCGGCACTAACT
Source organism: Eustalomyia histrio (assembly GCA_949748255.1). Classification (NCBI taxonomy): domain Eukaryota; kingdom Metazoa; phylum Arthropoda; class Insecta; order Diptera; family Anthomyiidae; genus Eustalomyia; species Eustalomyia histrio. Next base: position 151,120,678 of record OX456524.1, read on the forward strand.
TTCCAAACAGTTTTTTCATACGTAATTCGTCATGTAAAATATGGAGTACTCATTCGCCTGAGATGCCTATGGCATTAGCAATTTCACGCTTAGTCAAACTTGGATCTTCACTAACCATATTATGTACCTGCTCAATGATTTCTGCTGTGGTTGCAGTTTTTGGACGTCCTTAGCGTGGATATTGTTCCAGGCTGGTACGACCACGTTTAAATTCACCAGCCCAAAATTCAACGGTGCGTTTTGAAGGTGAGGACTCCTTATACACTTCTAACAATTGTTCATAAATTTCCTTTGCTTTTAAACCCTTCAAAACAAAGAATCTAATGACTGCACGATATTCAATTTTTTCCATATTAAAAAAAATCAATGACACGTCAACTTCAAATGGCTTGTAAACAAAGAAAGAATTGACAGAATGACTTGCAACTTTGCATGTGTTCTCAGGACAGTTATACCAACTTGAGAAAAAAAGTTTGGAGCTAGCAGTGCTATCTCTTGGTGAGCGCAGGAACTTTTCAACCAACCTGTACGTTCACCTTTCCTTACTTAACGCACTTGTGCTTAAGTTTTTGAAAGATTTTATTAATAGAACATAACTTATATTTTAATGTTTGGTATTGTTCCACTTTGGTGGGGCTGTACCATATTTTACAGATGTATTTGTTTGATCTGGAGTTGTTTATAATTGAATTTCAACGAGCTTACAGATCGGGGTTCTCAAATTCTACGAAAATTCTTTGCTTCAGAAAACGCCGAGACACGTATTTTTTTATTTTAAGCCCATTTTCATGTTCTGTTAACATTTCTCCTATGTACTCAAAAAAATTGATTTTGTCGTACTGTGTTATGAATAAATCACCTTTAGTGTTTTTTTTTTGGTTTTTTTTCTGTTTTTATTTTTGTTTAAAAATAAGTACACTTATAAAAAAATAATAAATAATATGCATAAACATATATGTTTTTAAAAAAAAAAAAACCCATTTAATTTTAATTATTATTGTAATTAAAAAAATACATATTTATTGGTTTGAAAATATGACCTAATTTCTTAATAAATTAGTTTATTCTTTCCCACAATATTAAAGTTTATTCACCTTTTTCTGTTTATTGAACGTTATGAGCTAATATCAGTCTCAAATCTGAACTAGAAATAATAAATTTCTCTTTTATTTTTGTGTTAGTTATTTCTCTAATCAATAAAAGTTTAAGTTTTTATTTTCGTTGTTTGTTCTTTTAAACAGAACCATTATTGCTTTTTAAACAATTTTATTATGCACCATAAAAATGTACTTTAGATAAAATAATCTTGTTTTTAGCTTTTCTTTTTTTTTTTTTTTACAACTAAACGATAATAGTTTGTGATGTTATTTATTTGTTGACACAACACTATGACCACAAATTATTGGAAGAGCTATGTAGGATGTAGATAATAGATATAGAGTAATGTGCACCAAGGATATTGTGATACGTAATATAGCTACATACATATTTATATACATATACATCTGATTAAGAGTATGAAATATGGTTTGTAACAATAAGAAAATTACTACATACACATTTGCCAATGACATATTTAAGATAAGATGATATTATAAATATGTGTGTATGTGTGTTTTTTTAACACCCACATAAAAAAAATAAAGTTAAAAGCTCAGGGTGGTAAATGAATTAACTCTTTTGATCAAATTGCTGCAAATAATGTACAAAATTTTTGTTGTTTCACATGTTTTTTTTAACAAATTTGTCACCCACCTAACGCCGACACAGTCATTTTGGTCGTATGCTAAGAGTGGATTTTGGATTTTCCAATTAACAGTTTGTAGAACATTTTTTTATAGGGTCCGCCGAATAATTTGTTATTTTTAAAATGCTATAAAAAAAAACTACTGAATCTTTTCTCAAATTTCTTTTTTTATTTGAAAGTAAAATCCTTCCGGTTAATAATGGAAAATAATTTCATTCAAATGGCTGCCTCGGCTGGCCATGCAGTAGCCTACACGATCGGTCCAATTTTTAAGCACATTATCGATTGTGTGCAGCTGTATTTCACCAATGGCTTCAAGAATATTGTCCTTTAAAGCGTCAATTGTCTCTGGCTTGTCGGCGTAACACTTATCTTTGACGGCACCCCACAAATAATAGTCCAACGGTGTCAAATCGCAGCTGCGAGGTGGCCAAACGACATCAGCTCTGCGGCTGATAATGCAATCTTCAAATACAGGGCGCAAAACATCGAGTGTAGCTTCGGCTGTGTGGCACGTAGCGCCGTCCTGCTGAAATCAAATGTTGCCAATATCCTCCTCTTCAATTTTTGTGAACAAAAATTCGTTCAACATGGCCCGATTACGATCGCCATTGACTGTAACGGCCACTCCTTGCTCATTTTCGAAGAAAAATGGCCCAATTATGCCTCTGGACAAAAATCCGCACCAAACAGTGACTCGTTTTGGGTGCATCGGCTTTTCAATGTATGCGTGCGGGTTTTCTGTGCCCCAAATGCGACAATTTTGCTTGTTTACATACCCGCCAAGATCAAAATGAGTTTCATCTGAAAAGATGATTTTTTTTGGCAAAATCGGCATCTTCTGTAAGTCGATCGCAGGCCCACTTAGCGAATCGAAAACGCATTGGATGGTCAGTTGGCTTCAACTCCTGAACCAATTGGACTTTGTATGGCGTCATACCAATCAATGATGTTTCCGAAATGTTCAATTGATGAGAACGACGGTGAATTGATGTTGATGGCGCTTCACGCACACTTTCTGCCACAGCAGCAATATTCTCGGGTCTACGCACTGTTTTTGGCTTTTCACGCTTTGGTTTATCGATAAGGATGCCAGGTTCTTTCATTTTTTTTCACAAGATAACGAACATACGGAGCTGACGGTGCTTCTCTTCTTCCAAAATCCGTACGCAATTTTCGCACACATTCTGCAACATTACCATGATTTTCAAAGTAATATCGCAATATTTTCCAGCGTTGTTCAAGCGTATACACAACCATATTCGTTCAGCGGAAGGATAAAACTAATTATCTGTCAAATCAGACATGAGCTAAGTGTTACCATTCACGAAATAAGCACTAGTTGAAAAAAAAAACGTTAGATGGCGGACCCTATATAACACATTCTAGGAAATCCTACCAAGGACCCTTTAAACGAGGATGGACAAACTACCAAATTTTTAGCCACCCATGATGACATGATGCCAAATGGTGCATCTGAAAAAAAATCTTAGTCGAAACTACGTAATTCTTAGCCGATTTACAGAAAAACTTAGCCTCTAGCAAGGGTTGTACCAATTCAAAAATGTATACATTCACATCACAATCACTGTACTTGCGCTACAACCCTTGCTTGAGGCTAAGTTTTTCTATAAATCGGCTAAGAATTTCGTGGTCTCGGCTAAGAATTTTTTTTAGTCGCACCATTTGGCATCATGGCATCATGGATGGCTAAAAATTTGGTAGTTTGTTCATCCTGGTTTATAGGGTCCTTGGTTCTACTATCGGTGCTTTCTAACGATGATTTGCTCTAAACGTTATATTTAAGTTACTTAATACTGCCCAACAAAACTAGTTCTATCAAAAATCAAAAAGCCTTTCTAATTGAGCATTTTAATTGATGTATTTAACAAGGATTTGCCATAGGAAGGAAGCATTCCTTTATGATTCTCTGGATGGTCTAGTTTCAAAAACAACGCTTTTGAAAATTCTTTAGTCATATAAAGCATTAGTCATTTTAAAGCTTTATGTTATAACATATATAATATAATATGATGCTTAAAACCGATATCCAAGAAATTATATACCGTAATAATCATAAAAGAATGCTTCCTTCCTATCACAAGGTCATGTTAAATTACATTAATTTTTGTTCAAAATATTTTTGCTGGGTGGTTTTAAAAAATTATTTTTTGAAATTTGCAACCCCCCCCCCCCCCCATCCCTTGCTTTAGAATTAATGTGGATGAAAACAGATTGTAATAAATTTTCAGGAAATTTTTATAAATTTACATAATATAAGCATCTAATTATGTCGTTTTTCTTACACTTAAAATAGTTTGTAAGTTAAAATAACAGAAAATGTCATTTATAAATTTACTTAATTTTTTTTAACCAAATGCCTATTATCACTTATTTTTCAATGTTGTTTAAACAACAGACACATCCGTAAAAAAACAAATGATATAATCAGTAAAAATAAATGTTAAAACTTTACCTACCGATTCCTTAAAAAATAAATGATTTTGTCATTTATTTGAAATTGTTTCTTATTTGTATTTTTTATTTTTTTTTTTTTGTAATCAAACAAAATGGGTAAATTGTTATTAAATTTCAAACAAATAAAAAAAAAATAATAGAAAATAAAAAAAATCGGTAAATGATAGAAAATTTTTTCGAACAAATGTATAAAAATGTTAAAATTTATATTTCTTTGAAAAATATATGAATGTTCCTTTATTTTTAAAACTTTTTTATTAAACTACAAACAGTAAACTGCATAATATTATTTAACTTTAAAAAAAACTTTGTTTTTCTCCCTTAAGTTAACCCTTATTAGCTGGGCTTTATTGTAGGAGGATATAACTTTTAAAACTTATCTACTCAGATCAGATTAAAGTAAGAAACAGAATAATAACGTACCGTATTTTTTTTTCATATAAATTGATAATTATAAATCAACTTATTATACATATTGATGTTATGTTGGGTCGATACTAAGGTAATAAAAATGTATATATAAGGTTTGTTTTTTTTTCGAATTTTATATAAATATTTTATAAAAATTTAAGTAGATATAGACTTGCTAAGTAGTTCTAGATATAGATACTTAAAAAATAAGAATGTATAAAAATGTTGCCAAACCTTAGAAATTATTGGCTTTTCTCTTTTAAATGTAAACAAAAATTTTTGTCATAAAAAAATTTGAAATTTTGGCATTTTTAATTTGATAAAATATTAAAAACAACAAAAGCTAAAAAATTAATTATGCGTTTGTAAGTAAAGGTAGGGCGGGGCAAACAATATAATTGCTCCATTTCGCGTTCCCGCGAACAGCTTTCATACAAAGGCGGCCCCAAATGTTAAAATTACATTTGTTTACAAAAAAAAAAAAAGTCAGCTTAGTAGAGATATTCGTTTTATTTACAAGTATTTAATTAAATATATAGATATAAAATTCGAATAAACCAACCTATTATTAATAATCATTCCAGGGTTGACACATATTGATTTAAAAATCTACATGTCGTAATTTTTTAAAAAGCTTAAAAGAAGACAATACACTCACAATAATATTTCGTTAAAACATTCAAAAAGAGGAATACTGACTTTTCATTATATTCAGTCAATTTCGTTGCTTATTTTCAATCATTGTTTAACAATCGACAAAAGTAGTAAAATCAATCGAAAGTCGTATAAAATAACCATAAATTTTTAACTGGCAAAACGTTGGTTTATTTTTAAAATTGAAATTTTTTTTATTTGTATATAATTTTACAAATCACAACACACACACAGATGTATATATTTTTATTTTCTATGTGTGTATGTATTTGAATAATTTCTAGTAATTTTTATTGAAATAATTTTGTATATAAACAAATTATTTTGTTAAAAAAAACATTAAGGAATTATATGAATTTCTATTTTTAGAAACAGAAATTATAAAATTTTACATATAACAGAAAATATCAACTCCTACTGAATGTCTGTAAATTTTTATAGTTTGTTTTTTGAATGACTAATTCAAATAGTTAAAAAATATATTTCTATGAATTTCAATTGATTCTCCATTTAAAAACAAACTCTACGTATTACTTTTTAAATAAACTACAGTCGGTAACGGAAATTATATTGTAAGTTTATAAATATAAAAAAAAAATAATAATAAAAATTGTACTTTTAAAATTATAAAATATCTTCAATTTATTGCATTTCATAATTTCAGCATATCAAAATTTTGCTAGTGCCTTTAAATATCTTCGTTAGAGGACGCGGTAGTATAATAGACAAAAAAAATCATAAAAATCTTACCTAAGCCCAGGATCTTTGGCCGTACCAATTTTAACTTAAAAAATTCGTAAAACTTCTTTCACATGATTATATGGGTTAATATAATAAAAAGCAATAATGCACAATAGCAATAGTTTTTATTTTTTATAACATCACATGTTGTGTTGTCACTGGTAACTACATATACATAATATTATACGATACATCAGATATAATCACATCATATTTTCTTCGTTTTATCCACTATTTCACAAGTCCCTATAAAAGTGTTAAAAAATAATAATAAATGAAAATATATTATTTGATTATACGCACTAAGAACTGGAAAAAAATATGTGGGTAGATAACACTGTGTCACAAACAAGAATTTCCCGAATGAGACCAACCATCGAAGCTTTTTAAAGGGTTTTAAAAAATTAGTTTGCATTAATATTTTATAGCCATTAGAAGTTGGCTTACTTTGGGCCAAATTTGGATGAAAATTTATATCGCAGCAAAAATAGGACTGCCATGGAAGCAATAAACATAATATTATTACTGTGGCAAAGTTATCACTTCCTTTCTAATGGTTTGATTGATGAATTTAACAGATGGGTATCATAGGAGGGAAGTATTCAAATATAGCTACTGATCACTACTTACGCTTTACTCTAAAGTAGCAATGAAAATGCAATGTTAGGATATTATTTTGCATGAATTTATGCTGTAATGAAAAGTTATTTTATCTGCATGCATTAACATAAGTTTTTTAAGTTAGCAAATATTTTAAAACTGCATAAATTGAAATCATCATTAACTAAGAACTTGCAATTGATCTTTTCCTAATGAGAATTCAAATTTTGCTAAAATTTCAACATGTGATAAAGCAAACCCATTTGGGACATTCTTCAATTTTTTTTCCAAAGATATTGAAGGCCCCATGTCTGGTATACAAATTTTTTTAAATTTTCTAAGAAAACGTTTTATCCCACAAATGTGAGCGTAGGTCTGATTCTGAATATAATATAAACAAATTGCACAAGTGAAAAATTGTCAAATGTAATTGACATAGCCCAAGTCTGAGAAAAAATCAATATGATATTATAACGTGACGTTACAAATAACCTACTTATTCATATACCTAATACAGTTACTAATGCTTATAACCAATATTCTATTCTAGTAATTCTCATTCAGTTGGCAAAATTTATTACATATAGTGTCAAGGTTTAGAGGCCAAAAGGGCGAACTAGAATCCAGTTGGAGTTCGAGTATACTTCGTCTAGCAGCCGAAGCTTGTAAGCCAACCAGATACTCGTTTCCCGATCTGACTCACCTGTCGATTATTCTCGTGAGTCACGTAAACATAGTAAAACGTAGTTAAAACCGATTTAACCCTACTCACCTGCCGATTATTCTCGGGAGTCACGTAAACAGTAAAACGTAGTTAGAACCGATTTAACCCGACTCACCTGCCAATTATTCTCGTCACGTTAACATAGTAAAACGTAGTTAGAACCGATTATTCTCGTAAGTTACTTAGAGTTATTTACTAACCATAGAACCGTTTCCCGATCCAACCCGACTCACCTGCCGATTATTTCCTTTAGTCACGTAAACGTAGTTAGAACAGATTTAACCCGACTCACCTGCCGATTATTCTCGTGAGTCACGTAAACATAGTAAAACGTAGTTAGAACCGATTTATCCCGACTCATCTGCCGATTATTCTCGTGAGTTACTTAGAGTTATTTACTAACCATAGAACCGTTTCCCGATCCAACGCGACTCACCTGCCGATTATTCTCGTGAGCTACTCAGAATTATTAAGTGATTATAGTTAGAACCTTTTCCCGTTTTCCCAATCTAACCCGACTCACCTGCCGAATATTCTCGTGAGTTATTTAGAAATATTTCCTAACCGTGGTTAAAACCCTTTTCCTCATACTACGACTCACCTGCCGATTATTCTCGTGAGTTAGTTGAGACTATTTACCAAACCTTTAATTCGCCTTTCACGAATTAGCCCGACTCACCGTCGGGTTACTTCAGACCCCCTGTCGTACTCCGACTTAGGGATTAGTTTCGCTATAAATCTAAAAGCAACTTGTCTATGCCATAAACCGTTTCCCGTTCTCGTTACCAGACCTTTAATAGACACAACCACCCCTGAGTTTTCCCTGACTGGAAAACCAAACTGCATTACAATCTAACTTTTTAAAATACTTTGGCTGTTTGGTCTACTGATTCTTCCATTTTCCATTGATCTCATTCGAAAAGGCTTCGATAACCCATAATGTGTTGCACAGTGTAAAAGACAAATATAGATAATAAATTTCAACTTCATATACTGTAAAGAAATGAAAAATTACTTGTTTGTTTTCATCTCATAAGAAGATGTGAAGTTAAAGTGGCACCTTGAAATCTCCTGTTTTCAAAAATAAATGAAATGATAAAGAGTTTCATTAGTTTACGTCTAATATAAAATAAAAAGTGACAACTTTTTGTTTAAATATTTACACTATCTTATTTGCTCTTAGTTCTTACAGCAATTTAGGGTATTACAAATTGTATATGTATATCCTAAAGTAATAACTTTAACTTAAATTTTTCAAAGAAAATTTGATTTTTCGCATTTTTTGCATTACCACTGTCGCCAACACTAATAAATATTTATGTGTTACATATAAAATATTGGTAATAGCCCTAAAACTTTGTTTTTCTGTTTAAGTAAATTATTACATGTAATAATTAACATAATTTTCTTAAGAAATGCTTTGTAAATTCTATGTTTTTTTTTCATGATATTATTAACAGTTGACAAAATAATTCTCTTACATCTGGTCTACGAGTATCTCTTACCTTACTCTCTTACACTGTTTGTATCTCAACAAAACAATATGTATTCGCCGAACACGTGTTGTTGTTTTTTATTCTGTTTATAAAAACAGTGTTATTTTATGTGTAGTATTGCCAGATTTAAGGATTTCATCCCCTTCAAACACAATTCAGGGATTTAAATAATTTTTTTTATGAATTGTGAATGGTGAAAATTTTGAAACTGCTAAAAATACTCGTAAAATAGAATTATTTGGCCAAATTTATCGAATATTGTATATTTATGCATGTTTTTTTTTTTTGTCAAATTAACCAGAGGTTATGTGGTGTAATATATATTTTTAAACAAAATTATCAAAATACAGGCAACAAGGACGTCCAAGTAAAGGAACTAAAAACCAATCCTACACTCACAATATATTTTCCGTTACCGACTGCAGTTTTTTCAAAAAGTAATACATAAAGTTTGTTTTTAAATAAAGACTCAATTGAAATTCATAGAAATATATTTTTTAACTACTTTAATCAGTCATTCAAAAAACAAACTATAAAAATTTACAGACATTCAGTAGGAGTTGATATTTTCTGTTAAATGTACAATTTTATGTTTTCTGTTTCTAAAAATTAAAATTCATATAATTCTTTTTTGTTTTTTTTTGCCAAAATAGTTTGTATATAGACAAAATTATTTCAATAAAAATATATACATCTGTGTGTGTAGTTTTTTGTAATTACATACATTCAATTTGAAAAACAAAGTAATGGTTTCTAACTTTTGGCAGTTAAAAATTGATGGTTATTTTAAGCGAAATTCTATTGTTTTTAGTACTTTTATCGATTATTAAACAATGATTGAAAATAATCAACAAAATGGGTTGAATATAATGAAAAATCAGTAGTCCTCTTTTTGAATGTATTTTCGATTAATTTAATATGTAAATTAAGTTGTTTCTAACGAAATTATATTGTGAATGTATTATTCAGTTATTAGTATTTTTAATTAACAAATAAAATTCGTTTTGTAATTGAGTACAGTTTGTGTACCATTTATACAGTGAATATTTAAGAAAATTGGTACACTCACAATATTATTTCGTTAAAAACAATCTAAAATACATATTAAATTAATCAAAAATACAATCAAAAAAAGGACTAAAGATTTTTCATTATATTCTGCCCAGTTTATTGTTTATTTTCAATCATTGTTTAATAATCGACAAAAGTATAACAAATAATAAAAAATCATTTAAAATAACCATTAATTTTTAACTGACAAAACGTTAGAAAAACACAATTTTTGTGGTTTCTTTTTCAAATTGAAGGTTTTTTTTTATTTGTATTTCTATGAAATTCAATTAATCATTGAATATCTCAAAGTAACAAAAAATATATTGTGAGTCTACAATTTATCAAATTCATTTATTTTTTTTTTTTCAAAAAACTAAAGAAATATTAATTTCGCCTAAACAGATTTTCAATTAATTATCGCAACTATTTATTTTTTTTTATTAGTTATCTAAAATCAGTTACTTTTGTATGCAATTGAAAACAAAAATAGCCCATGATAAATTTTAAAAATATAAATTTTAAAAATTTTCCACATTTCACAATACTGTTAAGCTGTTAAGTGCTTAACTAAAATTAAAATTCTGAGAAAATTGATTGGAAAAATAAAAAAACAGTTTCTATATTTTCCGAAAACTGATTGCGCTTTAAAACACGTGTCCTTTAGTTTTTTTTTTTTTTTTTTTTTGTTCTATACTTTTTCATTGCCTCAAATAGCCACCTACTGCATATAGAACAAATATTACATAGCTAATGTTTTGCAGATTAAAACATTTAAAAAAAAAACATGTATTAATAAAGAATGATTTTTTGCAATTTCTGTGAAAAAAAAAACAAATGTGGAAATCTATGGGGATTTATATTTCATTGTCCATAGCATAAGCTCACCAGTTATATAGAAAAGTAATCTTTTACTGATACATGTTACTAAATATGTCAACTATTCTTCGTAACACAAATTTACTACTGTATTAACTACCAAAAGATTAAAGATATTAAAAGATAAAAATAAGCATAAAATCTAAATACAATTTGATTTAAGCACATCTAAATCTCTTATAATATAAATATAAAATATAATATGTTTAGTTAAAATTTGTATGATGCTTTTTAGGATTGCCAGAAATTTACCAAAATGCAGTTGTGGAAAAAAATTACTTCTCAACATTTAAAAAAAAAATCTGTATAAAAAAATTCCGTTTCTGCTTTATAAAAAAAAATGTATAGGCTGCAGGCAAATAGATTACATTGTTTTTGAAATAGTTATGAAAAACTACTTAAATAAATACATGGCGTATACTTGATATTAAATAGTTAAACCATATTATGTATACGCCCATGTGCCTTTGAAATTATAATTTGTATATGATATTGTATGAAATTAATATAAAATAGAGATTTTCATAAAAAGTTTATACAAAAATTTACCGAATAGTAAAATAGCCTGATTAACGACTTAATGGAAGCCTCTAATAAGAAAGGGTTACTCTTTGGGTTAAATATTGTGCAAAATTATTGCAAAAAAAAAATTATGCACAAAACAACAGGACTAAGATTGAATGGGACCAAAAAAAAAATAATAATAAATTTTATTATTTTTAAAATAATAATAACTTGCACTTTAATGTTATTTCTACCAATGTGAAGTCGCTATATGTATAATCGGCTATTACAGATCATTGGTTCCTGCAGCCGAACGTAGAATAGATATCCAAGCGCCTTGATCTTCTGCGTTTCTTATCCAATTTGTGACACCAAGTTTCGAGATATCTTCCTCCACCTGATCTTTCCACCGGAGTTTTGGTTTTCCCCTTCTGCGTGTACCATCACTAGGTTTGTATTCAAATGACCTTTAAGCTAGAGCATCTTCGTTTAATCTGACAACATGACCTAGCCAACGTAATCGCTGCAATTTAATACGCTTAACTACGTCGTTGTCGGCATATAGCTCGTATATCTCTTTGTTCATACGACACCGATATTCTCTGTCAACACAGATTAGTCCATAGATTTTACGAAGAATTTTTCTCTCGAATACTCCAAGTATGGCCTCGTCTGCTTTTACAAGTACCCATGCTTCAGTATTCTATAAAAGCAGTGTCTTGTAGAGGGTGATTTTTGTCTGTCGAGAGGTGGCTTAAATTCTTAAATTGCTTACTTAGTCCGAAGAAGCATCTATTAGCCAGGATTGTTCATCGTCTTATTTCAAAACTGATGTTGTTTGTTTTGTTTTTGGTGGTGCCGAGTTAGATTAAATCATTGATTATCTCAAAGTTGTGATTTTCAACTTCCACTGTTCGCCCGAGTCTGCTAGAAGTCTTGGTGGTAGATACCATCAACTTGGCCTTATCTCCGTTTACTGCCACACCCACTTTGGTAGATTCCTTTTCGATCTTCTCAAAGGCTACAGTTACTGCTCGCAATGTTTGACCCATAATGTCGATATCGTCGGCATAAGCGAGTAGCGAGTAGTCCTATTCACATCTGCGTCTCGTATCACCTTCTCCAGCAGGATGTTAAAAAGGTCGCATGAGAGACTATCTCCTTGTCTGAAACTTCGCGTTGGGTTAAAATAGCTCGGAGAGGTTCTTTCCTATTTTAATTGAGGATCTCGTATCAGTTAAGGTCATCCATGCTTTGCAGGGATAACAAACTCAGACATGGCTTTGAACATATGGGGCTGTCGAAAGCGTTCTTGTAGTCTGCAAATATATGGTAGGTGTCGATCTGTTTTTCTTGGGTCTTCTCTAAGACTTGGCGTAGTGTTAATATCTGGTCTATGGTGGATTTGCCAGGTCTAAAGCCGCACTGATGTGGCCCAATTGACTCACCACCTTTAGTTTTCAATCTCTGACACACTACGCTCGAGCGCCCTCGGTAGGCTAGTTGGTAGCGTGCTAGCTTATCAGTGCGGGTGTCGTGGGTTCGATTCGCACCAGAGGCTCTGGTCTGTTTTCGCTACAACGAGCCGATGGCTTTTGTTGCTAGTTAGGGTATTAGGATATAATTTGTAATTATATGATAAATATATTTTGTATGCGACGGGAAGGAGACTTATTCCTCTGTAATTGGCACATACTGTCTTGTCTCTTTTTTGTGCACGGAACATAATATATGTACTGAGGTTCCAATTATCGGGTATGCGTTCCTCTAGCCAGATTATACAAACAAGCTGATGCATGCACCTTATCAGTATGTCACCACTGGTCTTAAATAGCTCAGCTGGCAATCCATCGGCTCCCGCTGCTTTATTATCCTTCAGCCGGGATACAGCTATTTTGACCTCATTCTGGCTAGGCGGTGTACATTTATTTGCGTTCTCCAGGATTGGTTCTGGGGTATAAGGGGTAACTATGACATACGATAATTAACAAAAAATAGTAAACATCAACTATATAATTTTTAGGGTGTAGTAAAAAGTTAAATTCTAGATAAAATATATAACGCCTGCAGTGCAAATGGTATCAGTATTTTTTAATGCAGAAACTCATTTCATATAAGTTAGCACTTTTGTTCAATAAGTTTTTCATGGTTTAATAAATGCGAGTTCTGTATAAGAATAATATTTAAATGCAACCAAAACAATTGAAATTTAAAGTTTCAATTATAAAGTTAATACAAGTTAAATTCCAACAACATCTCTAGCAATTAATCCATTAAAAGTATGCTAAAAAGAACAATGAAACAGATGATGTATATAAGAAGTTTGATACAAAAAGTTTTGTATTTTTCTTGATATAAATTTTCTCTGTTATTGTCTTCCACAACTCAAACATTTTTTTTTTTTTTTTTCATTCAACTCAAATTTATGGAAATATTTGTACTATACAAGAAAAAGCTATACATAAATAAATAGTGCATGAAGCTCAGACAAATGGAAAAACAAAAGAAACACTAACTAGACATAAGGTACTTGAAGACAATGGTAAAAAATAACAATAAAATCAAGAAGGAATTTTTTATTTTTGATGTTATTCAAGATCTACCAAAAGGTAGCTTGTGGGACCAGGCCAAAACAAAATTTTAGCAAATTTTGCAAACTAAAGTCATAATGATTACTGCTGGTGTAACTAATAAAATATGGGAGCTACGTCCTTCCAAACTCAATGGAAACCACAAACTTTAACTTTAGATTAAAAATGTATTTAAATAAATATTGGAACAACAATTTCATAATTATAAATGTAGGGTATAGATAAACATCAATACCAATAAAGTGGTTTTTTATTTTAAATTTAACTATGAGTTATTTTATACTACTTTTTTTTAGCGCATTGTCGGTAAAATGTGTTATTTTTATACTACTTTTTTTTAGCACTTTGTCGGTAAAATGTGTTTCCTTAAAATAGGTGCCAGGACATAACACCAGTGAACATTTTTATAATATCCAGCTTTGAGATTATGTCCAGTAATAGACTTATGATATAAATATACTCTTTAATAGAAAATTTTTAAAACTGCGCGAAGATTTCCTAAGCAACTATCCAACCCTTAGCCACATTATTAGTAGGATAAAAATAATTACAGCCAATTTATACATACTAATCAAATATTAATTACAGTTAAAAATCCCCCTATAGCATACCCGTAAAATTGTTACCCAAGAAACGTTGCTCTAAGCCATAGAGAAAATTTCAATTTTGTATATAAAGTTTCTTTTCGAAATCTCAAACCTAATAATTATATTTTAAACTATTGATTTTTGCAAGAATTTTTTTTAAAAATTCTAATTAAATTTGATTTAGAGACTTATTGCTGGTTGATTTTACACGAACATTGTTGTTATTTAAAACTCTTGTTATAAATCTATATACTGTTATGTTCAATATTAAAAAACAAAAAATAACAATTTCCTCTCATTAAAAAGCAAAGAAAAAAGGAAAAGGAAATTTCATAACATTTAATTTTTAAAATACTTCAAATGTAAAAGTTGCAAAATATGGTTTCACAACATGCACGCACGATTACATTTGATTGGAAGTACACATTAGAGTGGGATGAAAATTAAAAAAAAATTAAAATTTTTAATAATACACTCACAATATTATTTCGATTAAAATATTCTAAAATATATATTAAATTAATTGAAAATACAATCAAAAAGAGGACTACGGATTTTTCACTTATATTCAGCCCATTTTGTTGTTTATTTTCAATCATTGTTTAATAATCGATAAAAGTAGTAAAAGCAATTGAAAGTCGTTTAAAATAACCATTAATTTTTAACTGACAAAACGTTAAAAAAAAAAAACATTTTTGTGTTATGTTTTTTAGATTGAAAATTTATTTTAGTTGTATGTTATTTTACAAAACACAACACACACATAGATGTATATATTTTTATTTTCCATGTGTGTATGTACATTTGAATAATTTCTGGCAATTTTTATTGAAATAATTTTCTATAAGAAACTATTTTGGTAAGAAAACAAAAAGGAATTATATGAATTTCTATTTTTTGAAGCAGAAAACATAAAATTTTACGTTTAACTGAAAATATCAACTCCTACTGAATGTCTGTAAATTTTTATAGTTTGTTTTTTGAATGACTGATTCAAAAAATATATTTCTATAAATTTCAATTGATTCTTTATTTAAAAATAAACTCTACGTGTTACTTTTTAAATAAACTACATTCGATAAGGGAAAATATATTGTGAGTGTATTTTATATAACAAAAATATACTTACATTTTGTGACTTCTTTTGGAACAGCAAATATCATGCACATTCCTGATAAGCTTTAATAACAAAAACATTTATCTAAAAATTTTAGATTTTACTAGACTTTTTCTTCTCCTTTAGTGAAACAAAAAAATCGATCAGGGGCCTTACTCCATAAAGTCAACGACATTATTTTGGAAATCTTTTGGTATAAACTGTTATAAATCTCGTATTGTTTTTAGTTGCAAATTTCTGAACAAAATTTTATTAAAAATGTACTAGCGTGAAAAAAAAGCCAAACCAAAATACATCTGCAGAAAAAGGTTTTGCCTTTTGAATTTTAGCTATTTTTTTATTTATATTTTTTCAGCGTTTTTCTTGAAGAGTAAATTGTGATGACTCTTATAATGATGCCATTAAATATATCTACGTTATAGCATTTTTCTCCACTGAGCTACATCTTTCATCTTTCATCAATTTGCAAAGATGTTAACACCTTCCCATAAGAATTATACAGGCCAAAAATTCTACATCTTTCTACATCTACAAAAGATGATCCTTTCTCATTTTGTTCCATCTTACATCTTTCGTTATTTTAAGTGTCATCACTAAAAAAATTACAAAAAAATCGATTTTCTTTGTGCCATCACTAGCAAACTGACATTGCAGAAAATAAACAAAAAAAAATTATTCAAAATGAAATGATATGTAAGAATTTCATTATTATGTCTACCAAAAATTCTTCTTCATCATCATCTTCTTCCAGAATGACCTTTAATATTTCAATGTACTGCTTTAAAATTCGGGTTTGTTCTCGCAAAGCAACAACTACTCCAATGATCAATGCTTTCTCTAAATCAATTTTTTATTTTTAACAAAAAATATGCGCCTTTTTCTTTTATTTATTTTTTGACAGCTGAATAAATGGCAGATGAAAGATGTTGCCAATGTAAAAATATGTTTCACGTTTTCAATATCTTCCACGCGCTTCACAAAGATGTTGTTCAGTGTAAAAAGCCTATTAGAGTAGATCGAAAAATGTTCGTGTGTGGTTAACTTTTTCTAAGGACAGAAGTCACCACGCTCGTTTCTGTTTACACACGATGCGATTTACCTAAATTGCCCAAGTTAAAACTACTTCTCAAACGCACCTCGCTATTTTAGCAAATAATGCTCAGACATACTTCGGCACACCATGAAGATCCTGAAAAAAATCCTTGAGGGTTGTACGAATATTTTTGCGGACATCGTTAAGGTTCTGCGCATATCCTCGAAGATTCTCGAATATCCTAGGAGCCAACAGAGGAAGAGTGCCGTCCCAGTTCGTTGTCCTCCCCACATTATAAGTCAAGGAAAATTGCAGTCCGGATTCATAATGGGAACCGAACCTGGGAACTCTGATTGCCAGCCAAAAACTGTACCCACTGAGTTATCAACGCATATAATATTTAATTGCTTTTAAAGTAAATGAATTATTGCGCTTTGTATTTTCGTTGATGATGAAATATTGATTACAAAGAAGCACAAAGTAGTGTATCTAATAATAGATTTTCCAAAATATTTCAATGATCGGTAACCTATAATTTTATGCCTGCAAATAATCAAAAAGATAATGAGCTATTATAACAAGCTAACGCATAAGTATATCGTACCCATTACCAAAATTTTGCTGGGTCGATAACGAAATCGATAAAATCCTTAAGAATACTAAATCAAAAAATATATTTTTTTAAAAATTTTACATCACAAAAGGTACTTTGCCGATAAATTTCTTTAGTAGTTTGATTTAGGTTTAAAAATGCATTGCATTATCTCTTATTAAAAGGGCGTTACCTTCAAAAGAATTAAAAACAAAATATTCAAATTTACGCCCCCAAAATTTATTTGTTCAATATGAAACTAACTTACGCTCAGTATTTGGCTGAATCTCAAAGTGCAAAGTTGTTCAAATACATAAAGTTGTTGTATAAATATTGAAAATGAAATTTTAATTAAAAAAATAAGTGAAAATATAAAAAGGATCAAATAAAAAATTAAAATCCTTACAAAATACACATTTAGCTAAAATGTGTAAATTAAAATTAATTACAACTCTTTCAGTAATTGTATATTTTACAATCGTAACTAATGGTTTAGTTAATTCGTAAGTTATTTACAAAGTGTTTAGGCAAAGAAAAGAAAAATAAAATATTTCTATTTGAAAATTCTAGACCTAAAATTATATCCAAAGATGGTCATTTAATCTTTGAATCTGGTTTAGACCGTAATATAACATTTCTATTAAAAGGAAAATCCCGTTTAAATATAAATGATGAATATGATATTATCGATTTATTGTTGCAATCTAAAAAGGGGCGTCTTACGAACCCATTAACCTCACAAACCGAATGGGCTGAAGAGGAAGAGGCCATACTTAAACAACTTGCGGTTGATGTAACTTCTTTAAAGACTCGAGTTTTTGGTCCCTTGGGATTAGAATATCGCTACCGCATGTTACACAATCGTACTCGTACCGCAAATCAACTATTAAGACGCTATAAGACACGTATGCAGAGAGTAGAAACAAGAGTAACGCAGTTATTTAATCGTTTGGAAACTGATAATTGTAAAAGTAATCCATGTCAAAATGCCGGTACTTGTTTGAATTTATTTGGAAGTTACATATGTAAATGTCCGAAAAATTTCGAGGTAAGTTTGAATTTAACTTTACGGTCAAGATTTATTGTGACAACCGAATTTCTTGCCAACCGAATAAAGCCAGCGATATATCTGTTTATGGCGTCCGAAATTTGGTTTATAGAATAGACTGGTTAGGTTGTGGTAACAAAATTTTTTTCGGACAACCAATGAAAACAAGAACAATTTTATTGTGACAACAGAATTTCAGTTGCCTTAATAACAATTCAGTAGTCACCACCGAAAAATTCGGTTGCTGTAATTCAACCGTTCACCTGACAACAGGATCTGTTAAGAGAGAGATTTTTTGCTTTTTGAACCCAGAATTTAACCATTTCCACTTTTGAAACTTAAACTTTCTCGCCAAAGCGTTTTCGGAAGGCCCTCAAGACTCGATATTTTTAGCCCCACGGTATCTATAAATTATTGCATACTTCAGGGAACACATATTTAAAATTTCAGCTTCCTAGGCCATCAAGGGGAGACCTTTAGACTTTTAGTTCCTCCCCGTAAAAATTCCCCATCTTTGCGAATATCTACGCCAGAGCAGAAACTTACCTAACGTATTTTAAATTCCCCTCCCCATCCCATCCTCCCTTGTCCAAAGGTTGGTCACACTGCTTAATTGTGAAAAAAGATCGCACATTAGCAAGTTTAAATTATATCTTTAGCGATTTGGGTTGGTCTTTGAGTTAGTAAATCAGTCAGCCAGACAGTTTCTTTATTTTTTTTTTTTATACATATAGAAAGAAAATATATTTCTTTTTCCGGAACTTTACATATTTAATTTTGGATATTCTTCCTTTTTTTCTAACTCGTTTAAAACTGTGAGCTGTAGAAAATTTTTCAAAAAAAATACTTAAATTTTCTTCACTGTGTAGGGTATCGAATGGTCGATCTTAATTTACTTATTATTTGTTTACTACTAGTTTTTTAAGGGGCGTTTTAATGCGAGCGAAAACTGATAATTTCTAACTAACACTTTTTTCTATACTTCCAATCAATTTCAAGGGTGCCAATTGTGAAAAAGATGTCAACGAATGTGCTCTCTATGCTGGCACAGATTTGGGCTGTCAAAATGGTGCCCAATGTGTTAATCAATTTGGTTCGTACAGCTGTATTTGTCAGCCCGGTTACTTTGGCATACACTGTACGCAACGTAAAGGTGATTGTATGTTATCCTCAGCCTGGGAACTATGTGGCCACGGTACGTGTGTCAGTAGCAATGATACATTTGGCTACAAATGTATTTGTGATCAAGGATGGAAAACAAATGGTTTAACACCAGCCTGTACTGTCGATGTCGATGAATGTGCTGAGGGACATACGGCCTGTGTTACAAAGTGTATTAACTTACCCGGTTCGTTTACGTGTGCACCATGTGCAGCTGGTCTGACGGGTAGTGGTGTTAGTTGTCGTGATATTGATGAATGTGCAACACAAAATGGTGGTTGCAGTTTAAGCCCTAAAGTGCAGTGTATAAATTCATATGTTAGTTTGTTAGATGTCTTGAGTAAATTCCAAATTGGATTAAATTTTTTATTATTCTTCCTTTAGGGTTCTTATCATTGTGGTGAATGTCCATTGGGATGGACTGGTGATGGTCGCATTTGTGAACGTTCAACTTATAATATAGATACTGCCTCTGGTAATGGAGGTAGTACATCAAGTGGTGCAGTGACCACATGCGCTTCTAATAATATTTGTCATCCTCAAGCCAAGTGTCATGAAATTTCCAATACCGTAGTCTGTAGCTGTCCAGCTGGTATGGTAGGCAGTGGTATTGGCCTAAATGGTTGTATTGTAGGAACGGCTAAAAATTGCATTAGTCAGCCATGTTTGGTAAGTTGCATAAAATTAATTTTTAATAAAATTTAAATATTTTTGTTGTTAGAATGGTGGCACTTGTGTCGATGCCGCTCTTGGCTTTATGTGCCTATGTCCATTGGGTTATACGGGAGCTACTTGTACTCCTCTACCCAGTCCATGCTCACCAAATCCTTGTCGTAACAATGGTCGTTGCCGTCTTATAGCAACCGCTACGAATCGTTCGTTTACTTGTCAGTGTACTCCCGGTTATCGTGGTGAAAAATGCGAAAAACATGCCAACGATTGTGGTGGCATTTTAAATGGTGAAACTGGTCGCCTTACCTATCCACCTACCTCTCTTTATGAACACAATTCCCAATGTGCTTGGCGTATTAAAACCAATGAATCTTTGGTATTAAATGTCACATTTTCCAGCTTCGATCTAGAAGATGCTACAGAGTGTCGTTTTGATTGGTTACAAATAAATGATGGCGGTAATGCAGCATCCCAACTTATTGGACGTTTTTGTGGTTCACGCAAACCTTTAGGCGGTAATATTATATCCTCCACCCATCAGTTGTATCTATGGTTTAGATCAGATAATTCAACTTCTAAAGAAGGTTTTGACTTGGAATGGAATTCTATAGCACCTCAATGTGGCGGCATTGTTAATGTTACTACACATGGTACTATTTCAAGTCCTGGTTCTCCCGGTAACTATCCTAAGAATCGTGATTGTCGTTGGACTTTGAGGGCACCGAATGATAAGCGTTTAAAATTGACTTTCTTTAGTTTGCAAATTGAAAGTCATGATAGTTGTAATTATGATTATGTTGAGGTAAGTGAATTTACAAATAATATATTTTATAACAATTGTTTTATAAAACAAAATATATGGGGGAGACTAAAATAAGCAAAAAGAATAGAAAGAAGATAGAAATGAAATGTAATGAAAGATGACAAATCTTATAACAGTTGTTGCTCGCCATCTGATGAAGAGTTGGCGAATTTGTTGAGGCCTATTTGTTCATAGCCCGATGATATCATTTTACTACGGGGCTATAGGAACGCCGAAGCAGGGATTTAAAAAATTTCAACAGGGAAAAAATAGAGGGGTTAATCTGGCAAATCTATTGAACAGAACAATTTATATCGTATTTGCATAGGCTCTAATAAATGTTCTACAAACAGTTCAGGAGTTTAACCCACTATCAATAGGTTCGTTTCATGCCAACTAGAACAGTTTACATTGGTACCGGTTCTAAAACAAGTTATGGAACCGGTTCTTGGACATTGAAACCTTAGAATTTCACTCTCTGGAATCGGTTCCAGAACCTTTTCCATGGAACCGTTGCTAACAGGATCTGTTCAAAAATAGATTCAAAAGTAACATGTTTTAAAAAATTTTCTAGGGCAATTTAATATAGTACTATAAGATTTTGATACGTTTCGTGAAAGCCTTTCATTATATTAGTCCATTATATATATTACTTTATTTCAGATCATCGATGCTATCTCCGACGAAACTTTAGAAAAATATTGCAATTCTACACACCCACAACCATTACTCTTGCCTACCAACGAAGTCATTCTACACTTTCATTCCGATAATATTGGTACCGATGTGGGTTTTCAAATACACTACTCAACAGAGGAGCGTATACATAATTGTGGTGGCGTTTATACGGCTAAGGAAGGTGCAATACAATCACCATACATACAAAATGACGCCATATCATGTGAATATGAGATACGAATGTCGACGAGTGAATCGATTTCGGTAAAATTCGAAACATTTAAAATGGGACAACAAGATTGTATAGAGGTAAGAAAACTTTAATTCAGTTTAACACACACCCAGAAAATAGATTCGTGCTGATTACCTGATATTTTGCTAATCGATTGTTTCTGCTGCAACAATGGAATTTTTCGGTTGGAACTATGGAATTTTTTGTTATTTTAAAAGCACGCAAAGAAAAAACATGGTTGGGAGAATCATATTCGAAGAGCATCATATATTTTTGGGTTTATGATTGTGCCAACAATAGGCGTACTATATTATGGTTATCATATTATGATAATAAAATATCCATAATTTTACCATAATATGGTCCTACAGTTATATTATGATTTAAATATTACAATATTATGATTCTGTATAAACATATTATGATGTTGAATTTATTGTAATATGATTGCATGTACTCATAGTATGCTCAAAATATTATTACATTATGGTCCCCATAACTATATTATGATTTCTGGATTATCATAATATGATCCATATAAAATCTTTATATAGAATCTTTTTGACAATGAATTGATCATTGTAAATAATATTACATGTATAAGGAATTTTCGAAAAAACCCTCAAAAAAATCTTCTTAAGTTAAAAAAAAAATAAACTGGATCTTAATAGGTCAATTTATGAAATGTTTTAATGCCACATGAAAGGTATTTTCTGTCCAGTTTTAGTAAACAATATATGATTGTTTTTTTATGACATTTTGGTGTTTATGAAAACAAGACAATACTCGTATTAGGACTGTAAATGTCAAAGTCATGTTTTATTTGATGTATAATTACTTATTGATTGTTGACAGCATTTTATGGTTACATAATTATCATATTTTTTTCATAGTCAGAATTTTTGTTACCACAGTATGCTTACAGCCAATCATGTTATAAAATACAAGGTGCCAATCATAAAATAGTGAAATATTTACTATAATAATGATGGTAGCGACCATGTTGATGGTTAGACAACCAATAATATGGTTGTAACAACCATACCCGATTGCAGCAAGCACAATATAGTAGCAGTGATCATGTTGCAACCATGTTTTTTCTCTGCGTGAGGATGGTGTATTCTTAACAGATTGTTGCCATAACCGAAAAATTCTGTTCCTACAACTGCACCATACGATTGGCAACGGCACGTATCCGTTTTTTCTCTGTACTAATATTACTAAAATGAAGATCATAATGAGGGATGACTGAAATTTTTGTAAACAATATATTTTCGTCAAAAGGTGTCAATTTATGTTCGTTGATTAACTTTATTAAAAATATTATTTTTAAATAGATTTATGATGTCAGTGAGGATACAAATGAAAAAATTTTACAAGCCAAATACTGTGGATCATATGAAGTCATACCACCCCTTATACATTCCCAATACAATAGATTGATAGTGAAATTTTATGGTAGACCAGGAGCAGAATTTAAACTAACATATAAAACTGGTAAGTTCGAAAATATGTAAATCAATTTCATTAAATAGAATATTCGATGTATTTACTCTTTTAAAGATTGCCTTTATAATTTTGAATCACCACAAGGGGTTATTATGTCACCAAATTATCCAAAATTGAATAATAAAGATCGTTATTGTGTTTATAAAATTATAACCGAACCAAATACAGTTGTTTCCATACATGTAGATGATTTCGATTTAAAAGATACCAGCTTGGAAGAAACGGATTGTGTCTACACTTCATTAACCGTAAGATTTTAGAATTTTAAATTTTAGTATTTAACACACACACATAGGAAAAATGTATGTGAACTGCTTCAGAACTTTATGTGTAAATGATCTGTCTCTTTTATATGGTGTTACCATAGGAGGAAATTATAAAAGATAGATTTGTGTGATATGCCACAAGGAGGCAATTTCTTCACTACCCATCTAAAAATAGAAATATATATGAGCATACATGATAATACATGGGCCTGTATATGATCATACATGGGCATACATGGTCATATACGTCCATACATTGTTCAATATATGACCATACATGATCTCATATATGATCATATATCTTCGGATCCGAAATTTGAGGGTATATGGACGTATATGATCATATACGAGCATACATGAATAATATATGAGCATGTATGATAATATATGCACATATATCACCATATACCCTCAAATTTCGGATCCGAAGATATATGATCATATATGAGATCATGTCTGGTCATATATGAGATCATGTATGGACGTATATGACCATGTATGCCCATGTATGATCATACACAGGCCCATGTATGATCATGTATGCTCATATATATTTCGATTTTTAGATGGGTAATTATTTTATTTAAATTCTTCTACAGTTTCCATAATTTTTCCATAGCTAAGCTTACCCAACGCATTTATACCCTTTTCCTTTATCCTAGATCAATGATGATATAAATAAAAATATCATGGGTCCTTTCTGTGGGGAGACTGCTCCTTCTATAGACATAATTACTAAGCAAAATATGGTAATTCTACATTTACGAACTGGTTTAACTTCAACGGGTCGTGGTTTTAAGGTTACTTATAAGGCAATCCCAATGGGTGATTCTGATTGTGGTAGTGTTTACACTAAGCCTGGTTATTCAATACGTTTACCTACTGATGCTACGGGTCAATATATGCATGATATGGAATGTTATTGGATTATTATGGCGCCAAAGGATAAGTTTATATTGCTTAATTGGAAATCATTTGATTTGGAAGAATCTACAGATTGCAGTTATGATTATATAGAAATTTATGATCATTTGGGAAGTACGGAAAAATCTGAAGCATTAGCAAGGTAAGTGTAAATTTTAAAATTTTTAATATTAAATTAAACAAAAATGAGTGTGAAATTCGCACATGTGCACATGTAAAACAAAAAATTAGAGAAAACAATATTGTTTTACATTCTCGATAGCGCTCGGAAAAGCCACTAATCGGACAGTTAGGCCTGGCAATTGACATGATAGAAAATATAGTGACAAATGTGAATAGAATCATTGAAAATACGCAGTTAAAATAAATATTGGTTAAATGGTTTATAAAAAGGGTGGTTAAATTTTAAGGGCCGATGTTGATTTTGAATAAAACACAAATTATTTAGGAAATTATTGTCATTTCTTTTTATTATGATAATAATGTATGGTTCAATTATGTATGGAACAAAATATCAGCCAAATGGCCGCCGCGACCTCGGCGGCACACCTCCATCCGATGGTCCAAATTTTCGATGACGCTGAGTCATAATTGAGGTTCTCTGCCGTTAATGTGCCGAATTATCTCATCCTTTAGCTCTTGAATTGTTGATGGCTTATCGACGTACAGCTTTTCTTTCAAATAACCCCAAAGAAAAAAGGATAACGGTGTTAAATCACATGATCTTGGCGGCGAATTGACATCGCCACCATGTGAGATAACACGGCCATCGAATTTGTCTTGCAAAAGAGCCATTGTTTCGTTAGCTGTGTGGCAAGTGGCACCGTCCTGTTGAAACCACATATCGTCCAGGGTCATATCCTCAATTCTTAGCCACAATAAGTTCGTTATCATCTCGCGATAGCGAACACCTTTTACGGTGTTTCATGCTAGGCCGACCTCATAATACACTATCGCGGACAACAGCAATGTTTTCCGCAGAACGAACTGGGCGAGCATGCACTGAAATTTGCCCACAATTCTCCCGATTGTGTACACATTTGGTCGATTATGCTGACCAAAAAAAAATCACGAAGTGCACGAAATGCATTTTGATTTGAACGCCCATTTTCATAATAAGCCTGAATAACTTTAACGCGTTGCTCGATTGTGTATCTTTTCATGGTTCAAATTGAGTTAGTCTGAAATTGAGAAATGTCAAATGAAATGCAGAAAAAAACTTGACCTTTAGGTGTGGTTCACATTCAACATTGGCCCTTAAAAATTAACCACCCTTTAGTTTCGACACAGAGAGAATTTTCAGTGAACTTGTACAGATTTTATAAAAAATGTATTTTTATGGATATAAAGCCGAAAACTATAACCTTTACATTGGAGACATTCCACTTTGTTGTGGTGACTGGTTAACTCCATTGGACTGTTACACAGAAGGTTACGGGTACGATCCCCAGTGATGGAATCATCAATTAAGAAAATTAATATTCAAGAGTTTTCTATCCATCATAATTACATACAAATTTCGCGCAAATATTCGGAGTTCTCATTTGCTCAAATATTTAA
This sequence comes from Eustalomyia histrio, assembly GCA_949748255.1. Classification (NCBI taxonomy): domain Eukaryota; kingdom Metazoa; phylum Arthropoda; class Insecta; order Diptera; family Anthomyiidae; genus Eustalomyia; species Eustalomyia histrio. The sequence goes on from OX456524.1 coordinate 151,146,734, forward strand.
AAATAGTTGTTATTAAATATGCCTTGTAAATTATTAAAATTTTAAATGGTATTTTTTTAAAGGTTTTGCGATAGTCATCGACCCGAATCCTTTTTATCACAATCTCGTATATTGATGGTAAAATTCGTTTCCGATTCTTCGGATGCCTCTGGTGGATTTGAATTTAACTATGAATTTATTGATGCCACCAATCAGTGTGGTGGTAAAATACATTCATCATCGGGTAAAATAAACACTCCCAGTTGGCCGCTAAACTATACGAGCAATTTAGATTGTACATGGATAATAATAACACCAACCGGCACCCAAATGGAATTACAAATAGAAATATTCGATGTGGAATTAACGAATAATTGTACAAGTGATTGGTTGGAAATAAGGTAAGAAAGGATTAGACCTTGAAACCCAATATCAACTTTTGTTACTCTGTATTTCAGAAATGGTGGTTCTAATCATTCTACTTTGCTGGGTCGTTTCTGTGGCAATTATTCAAATATACCCCATACAATACCCTCCTTTACCAATCAAATGTTTTTAACTTTTCACTCTAATGCTTTTGTTAATCTTCGTGGTATACAATTACGTTGGTTTGTCTTTTCAAATGGTTGTGGAGGTAATTTAGAAGCCGAACAGGGTGTTATTACCTCTCCTTACTATCCGGATCCCTATCCCAATGGGGCAGAATGTGAGTGGAGAATACATGTACATCCGGGTTCAGCTATACATCTCACTGTTGAGGATATATCTTTAGAGCATTACTCTAATTGTCGTTATGATTTCTTGGAAATCTTTGAGGGCACTACAGAAACAAAATCTATTTTAGCTACTCTATGCCAATTGCCAGAAGATAATCATCCTCTGGAATATGTTATAAACAATAATGAAGCATTGATACAATTGATCACTGATGATAGCAATCGTGAAAAGGGTTTTAAAATATCCTATCGAGCCAACTGTTCTGTAACTTTGACTAAAAATTATGGTGTTATAGAAAGTCCGAACTTTGGTGTACCCTACAGTGAGTATGCTGATGATGTTAACTGTGTCTGGACTTTGAAAGCTCCCAAAGGTAATCGCATACAAGTTGAATTCACCTTTTATGATACAGTAGATAAATCTAAGAAACTGGATGTAAGAGATGGAAATAATGTTACATATAATATTTTGGGAGTGGGTCAAGCTATTAATTCCTCCAGTGATACTATTGTCATTAGCCAGTTGGTAAATGAGGTTAATTTCCAATTAGAGTATGCTATGGTTGGTTGTATAGAGGTATTTAGAAATGACAAGGGTGAATTTAAGTCTCCCAATTATCCTAAACCATATTCTAATAATATGGAATGTTTATGGGAAATAGTTACACAACCTGGTATGGGTATTGAACTTACTGTCACTAATTTGGATGTGGAAGATACGGTTAACTGTACCAAAGATGCTTTGGTTATATCCTCCCACTACCACACGGATAATACAAAAGAAAGACACTGTGGTCAACATAGTAAATTAGTGGTTACAAGTTCTAGCCACAAATTATATGTTCGATTTTATAGCGATAATCAGGGTAACGGTAAAGGTTTTGAGGCTTCCTATGAAGTAAAAAAATCCGGTAAGTTTTCGTTTGTTAAATAGCTTGAAAGGCTGTAAATTATTTTTGATTTTCTTATAACTTTCTAGCTTGCGGTGGGGTTTTGACTAGTAAAAATGGTGTTATAACTTCTCCTAATTATCCTAATAATTATCCGGAAAATTCCGATTGTGAATGGACTATAACTGTATCTCCGCATCATGCAATAATTTTAACTATGGAAGAATTAGATTTGGAAGATTTTTACGATTGTGAAATGGATTATGTAGAAGCTTTCGAAGAGACTGGTGATACAAATTCTTTACAGTTGTTCAAAAAATGCGGAACTATGGATGAAAGTAGTAATAGTACTTGGAGAAGTCTAACGAATACTTTAACAATACATTTTAGTTCCGATGATTCTGTGCCAGCTAAAGGATTTAAATTAGCATTTGAGGAGGTTAGTAATATTATAGGTATTGTCATATCCAAAAGCACCCCTTTATAAGATGATAATTCTTAGAACAGCAACAACTGTTCGTGAAATCGTAAAACGACGGAAAATTTTTAGGCCATAATCCACACTGTCAATCGGTATTTTCCTCCGCACGAACTTCAGATATTTTGTAAACTGTCATAACCCACATTTCTTGTGGAGGAAAGGTCATAGTCCCTTAACCTTTTCATCACAAGTTAATAATGTCCTCCTTTTTTTTGACATAATTAACAAACAGTAAGCAGCGGCAATGAACGCTTTGCAGTTAAAATTATCCCCATTTGTAAAAAGATTATGACCTAAAAATATTCGTTTTTAATCTCTTAACGGAAAATGTTGATAATGTCCTCTTTCAGGATTGTGGTGAACGTTTGGTCTTAGAAGATACTGGGTTATTTGATTTTCAAATAACTAAACATGCTCTAATTAATAAAACATGTGAATGGCAACTAATTGCAAAAGATCCTACAAAACATATTATTCTTAGCATTACACATTTACAAATGAATCCAGCTTTAGCCCAAACATATCACTCCGAAGGTGATTGCTTGTCAAAAGGAGCTGTAGTGTATGATGGTGTGACAGATACTTCACCAGTGCGATCTAGGTTTTGTAAAGTACATCCACCGGATATAATATCTAATGGTCATGCTTTAACTTTAAAAGTTCCCATGGGCTTAATATCAGAAATTGAAGCTTATGGTTATATAATGGATAATTATTGTGGTGGTACACACAGATCGATTACTGGCAAATTTGCATCACCATATTATCCGTCTTCATATCCCATTAATATTCAATGCATTTGGATCCTTGAGGCTAGCGCAGGTAATAAAATTGCCTTAACTTTTGAGTCAATGAATTTAGAAGATTCCGATGATTGTAACAACGATTATGTGGAAGTCCGAGCAGATAATGAGTTGGGAAAACTATTAAGCCTAACATGTGGTACTAAAGTTCCTGCCGCTATTGAAGGGGCTCAAACTTTGTTAATAACTTTTAATAGTAATAATGATATTGTGGGTGAAGGATTTATGGCAAGTTATAATTATGGTGAGTTTTTTGTTCAAGTGCTTTAAAGGATTATTTAATTTAATATTTTTTCTCTAGTTATGCATAATGAAATAAATGGTACATCGGGTTCCATCGAATCACCAGCTTATCCTGCCAAATTCCATAGTAATGATGTATATAGTTGGCGTATAACAGTAGGCAAAGATTATGTAGTGTTGCTGTCAATTCAACACATTATTGATACTGATATACCTTTTATTAAGGTAAGAAAAAAATTTGTATATAGCAAAAATTCAAGGTGCTTAGCTCAAAATACTTTTTGTCTAAATACATCGCTTAGGTTATTGAGTTATTTAGATACTTAAGTCATCGTTTCTTAAGTTCACTTATCACTACGTGCTAGGGGCATGACACAGGGTGTCCCTAAAACTAGTTCTAAAATCAGATTGCTCTCTCAGAGGTGGGATAAATTTGACCTAGTAGGTTTTCCCTATTCACTTACATTTAGTCCTTTAAACATCTAAATTTATATAAATATATTTCAACACTCTTTATGGGTTGATGTTACTTACTAGATTAGTTTCATATCACTTTCTCACTAAAAATATACAAAATGATGCTTGCACGGTCTCAGACGAAATGCTTTATTAAATAACACAAAAAGATGTTTGCAGATTCTCAGAAATATAGCATCCTTATCGAACTTCGACCAAAAATGTTATCAGGACTTCAGAATGACAGTGATCTGATATGGCTTCATATCAAATCATGTACATGAATGTGCGTAGAACCTTTTCAGAAGGATGCGACGTGGTACGCTACACTTTCTTTACAGGGCCTCAATGGCATCAAGGATGTTTGCAGAATTTCAGAAGAACATGGCTTTGAGCTGCACAATTCCTTAGCAAAATTACGTAAGCAATCCTTAAGGACCGCGGTGCTCCAAGAATGTGCTGAAAACTACAAAATGCTTTTTCTACAGAATCTAGCAGAGAAGTAAACCTTACCATTCATGTCTGCAGGCATTTTTAAAATTTCCAAATGGTCCTCGTTTATATACCATACATAGAATGGTCATTTACTTGTGATAAATCATTGATCTCATTAGCGTTCTGAAAACAATTATAATATAGGGCTGTTTTGATGACCCACGTCTTTGATTTTTTTTAAATAAAATTTTAGGTCACAATTTTATAGTGCTTCTTAAACATTTTATAGAATATTGGACAATTTTTTTGTTTCTACTTTCAGTTTTATGATGGTTATTCAGACATTGGCTCACCGATCGATTACGTCAACAGTCATGTTATACGATCCAATACTAACATACTCTATTTCACTGCCGCACGAGGACCTTTTCAATTTAAATGGGAACAACTATCCAAAGAAATAGTACGCAGTAATCAAACAGCCGAAAAAATGTCCGAACTATGTGGCAATCAAAATTTACGTATAAATTCCTCACTTTTCTTTACATCTCCTGGTTACCCGAATGGTTATGCAAACAATTTGCAATGTTCTTGGACAATCATACCCAACAATCCGGCAGTGCATGCAGAATTGTCATTTTTAAAAATCGATCTAGAAGAATTCGATGAATGTTTTGCAGATTATGTACAAATATCGCAAAGTAATGATTTACAAAATTGGAAGAGACTAGATAAAATTTGTAAAAAAACATCAACAGTGATAATGAAATTCCAAGGGACACCTTATTTGAAAGTAGAATTTGTGACCGATGCTGGAATCAATAAAACAGGCTTTTCCTCCTTGATAACTACCAGGTGTGGGGCCGAGCTAAATGAAAGAAGAGGATTTGTTAATATCACCGAGTTAAAGGGAAATATGGCAACTTATGAACAGAACTGTGTATGGACTATAAAAGTACGACAGGGTAGACGCATACGTATAACATTCCCCGACTTTTGGTTACGTTATCCTAATACCGAAAACAATTGTAAAACATATATGCTGGTTAGAAATGGTATTGCTGAAGATTCTCCCTTCTTGGGCAAAGGAAAATATTGTGATAATGACATTACAGATGTGCTGGAAACTTCTTCAAATCATGCTTATATAAAATTCACGCGTCAAGGCTTTCCAACTTACCGAGCTTCTTTTCATTATGAGGAAATATCACAAGCATGTTCTGGAGAAGTGATACTGAATGAAAACTATAAATGGGATCAAGTACAGACCATAATGACACCCAATTATCCAAATATACCAAATCCTCATTCTGAGTGTATATGGAAGATTATAGCACCTTTGCATAAGACCATTACTTTAGATTTCTTTGGTGATTATGATTTAATACCAGTTAATTCCGATTCCCAGAAATGTGAATTGGAATACGTACAAGTGAATGATGGTGCTACAGAAATGGCTCCTTCTTTAGGAAGATATTGTGGGAAAACCAAACCAAATACTATACATTCAACTAGCAATATACTACGTGTCTTATATTTCACCGATGTTTCGGAGCCTCACAAGGGATTTAAAGCTAATGTCAGCATAAGCCGATGTGGTGGTTCTTATTATAATCCAGAAGGTATGATAAATTCACCTCTGCTACAATTAAAATCCAATGAAAAGGAGTTGGAATGTGTATATGTCATAGAAACAGCTTTAGGTTCTACTATTAATATATCGATAGATAAAATAAGTATGCCAGAGCCAGACGAGGATCATAATCGAGATTGTAAGCAAGAGACACATTTGGAATTACAAGAAATCGATGCATTTTCCACTGATGTGGAAAATATAACGGATACTTTATATTTATGCGGATCAGTCACAAATCGTTATATTGTCGAAACGAATAAATTGAAAATCATTTTAAGAATTAAAAATAGTTTTTATACCATAGACAGTTTTCAAATTACCTATTCTTCTATTGGATCAAGATGTGGTGAAACTATTGTTGGCTCTCAAGGTATACTGCAAACACCCAATTATCCTTTAGGTATCGGAACTCCCACACAATGTTCTTGGCATATAAAAGCTCCTAAGGGTAGACGTATCAAGGTGGAATTTTTAGATTTTGATATGGGCGACGGAGAGAGTGTGGGTCGTGTTTATCGTCGTTTAATCTTTAGCAATGATTATAAAATGTCTTCAGTGATAGCTCGTGTAACTGATAACCCACCAGCTGTTGTATACTCAACCGATAATACCATGAGTATAGATGCTTTAATGTTATCATTCAATAAAAATAGAGGTTTTAAATTAAGGTATTCTTCTGATGAAGAGACTGTATACTGTCGGAATCATTTTTGGTTAAGTGATTTTGCCCAGTATGGAAAACCGCAATCGCTCTTATTTAAGCGTGATGACAACAATGCTTCTATATATTGTGCCTACAACTTACAGCCGAATTATAATCGAACTTACTCTATACAAATTGTAAGACAAGAATTGTATCCCAATAGGGAAAATTGGTATTCACTTGCTTGCCAATATACCGCTGCTGTACAATTATTTGCTGGTGATACCAGAATCTTACCGACTTTATTATGTCGCAATGAAACCCAGCCTTCTTTTAGATTTCCATATTCTACTAAATTAGTTTTAAGCGGTCATAAACGTAATAATCTTAAAGAACTGGAGCTGCAATATACTTCTTATAAATGTGGTGGCATAAGGACGTTACAATACTATAGTGACTTTTCTATACTACAACCAGATATTAAAAATTATACCGGCCATTTAGAGTGTGCCTGGGCTGTTTGGGGTTATATAAGTGATGATGATAAAGTTGCTGTGGATCCACCTAGTTTTGATGATATTATGGAATCAATGCAAGTAGATATTTCTCTAACTACTGATTTAAAGGGTAAGTGTTTATTTTTTTTTAATATTTATGTATATTCACACAATTTTCATTTTTGGCACATCATTTTGAATTTTTTCACTCTGATCTCAGATTCAAGATTATAAGTCTCAAAAAGTTTCTTTGATTTTTCATACAATCCTTAATCGTTCCTCCAGATATGTTTGTTTTCTTTTTCGACGTGAAGCGTCACAGTGTGTAATAATTAATAATAAAAAAAAATTTAAATTTATCATGATTTCTTTTGTTTCAAGGAAAATGTGAGGATGAATATTTAATAATCTACAATGGACCCAATCAAAATTCTCCTCATTTGGGACGTTATTGTGCACAATCTTCGATTGCCAATATCGTAGTTAGTGGTGGCATTTTTGTCGAGTTTATTACACAAAATTATAACAATGAATCGAAATTTAATTTATCCATACATGAGGGTAGCGGTTGTGGCGGCTTGCTGAAATATCCATATAGACAAATTGTTTTTGACTATCAATACAAAAATAATGTAGAATGTATATGGGAATTAGAAACAGATCCAGGTTTTCATTTGGCAGCCATATTTGAAAATAGATTCTTTATAGAATCATCACCGAACTGTACCAAGGACTATTTGAAAATACAACAAAAGTCAGTGGTAACAGAAGAATGGCAAGATATACAAACATTATGTGGTCGTACTCCGCCGCCGATGATTAATACAACCACCGCAAAAATGCGTTTACTATTTCACTCGGATGAAACTACTACAGGCGATGGTTTTACTGTAAATTTTGAACGTAATTGTGGTGGTGTACTATATGCCACGGATATTATGCAGCAACTAACCTCACCAAATTATCCTCAAGAATATCCTCCCTATCTTAACTGTAATTATACAATTGTACCATCACCCGAAGTTAGTAAAACCGAATCCGACTCATTATACATCAGATTTATAGAATTTGAAGTGGAAGATGCTCCTCTCGCCAAATGTATGTTTGATAATGTTACCATTAATACCAGAGATCAATTTAATAACAAACAAGAAAATGTTATATGTGGCAGGAAAAAAAATTTCGAAATAAGATCTAAAACCTCTATATCGATCGTATTACAAACTGATGGTAGTTATGGTCGTAAAGGTTTTCTTATGGAATTTGGTCATAATAAATGTGGTGCCACTATTACCAACTCATCGATTATAGAATCTCCAAAAGACTCTTCTACACAGATGTATCCTCATGGCAGCAAATGTTTGTGGCTATTACAGGCACCGGAAAATTATAAAATAATTATTAAATTTGAAGAATTTAATTTTGAGAGTCAAGGTATGTGCACTTATGATGCCGTTGAAATCTATAAAGGACTACATACGGTAGATGATCAAAGATTGGCGAAATTTTGCGGCAATCTTACTGGTAAGATACCTATAATCACCATTAGCCAAAATACTGCTCTGATTCAAGCTTTTGCTGATGAACGCGATGCTTCTCGTGGTTTTAAAGCTTTCGTACAATTTACTACCAATTGTGATCGTCATATTTATTTGGATTCTTCAAATTCTTCCTATGAATTTAATCACTTTTCGGGTCAATATGCCAATAATTTGGATTGTTCTTGGTTATTTACTACGTCGCCGGATAGACAATTAAAAATTGAATTTTCTAGTTTCCATGTGGAGAATTCTACAAATTGTTTAGATGATTATTTGGAAATACGTGACGGTTCCGGTTTATTTGCCGATAAAGTAGGACAATTTTGTGGTCATGATTTACCCAATCCTGTGGTATCGTCCAGATCATCAATACTTATGCGTTTTGTAACGGATTCCAAGGAGACTAGTAGTGGTTTTACGGCCACTATTAAGACCCTACCAAAGATATGTGGTCAACAGAATTTGGATTTGACAACAATAAAGGTAAGTGCAACATTTCTGTAACCATGCAACAATGTTTTATATGTCGTGCCGTTAACATGTTTATCAATCACTTCTTGTTATGTTTTCCATTGTATAATGTTATTTAAAAAAATATATATATTTAAAATCCTATAATCAGCGCATAATATTAATAAAACAACGTTTCGAAAACGCTGTGGGTTGTGAACTTACAGGGGTTTTTGGTTTAGTGTAATTATCGGGTACTGAATGTACTGTTTATTTTTTTTTTGTAGACTTTAACACTATCATCACCCGATGATGGTTCTGGTAAATATCCTAATAATATAAATTGCATATGGAAAATCAAAAGCGATTATAATATACATTTACAATTTGAAAAACTTGATATCGAGGGACCCGATACCAATGGTTCTTGTTCCTCGGATTATATTAAAATTATTAATACTGATGTAAGTTAAACAAACCTTTCAATTATATATCTCAAACAAAAACTTACTAAATCTTTTTTCTCAGGATACCGATGTTATCGACAGGGGTTATGGCAGCAAATTGGTGTTTAACGGTCGTCCACAATATATCCAACCAACTACGTATTATACAAATTCTTATTCTACGGCCGAACATATATATTGTGGTAACAAGTTACCGGATGATTATTTCACAGTCTTAAAATCGGTATTTGTAAAATTCAAGACAAATAATGAACTATCTAAATCAGGATTTAAATTAAAGGCTACGACAGCAGAAGGTAAGAAATATTACATTTCTTCCGTTAAATGTAAAATATTCATTATTTGTAAGAATCAATTTAGAAATCTTATATAAATATGTACGATAGCTTAGAATTCCCACCTCTTGGGCCTTCCCATAAAAGTATATAGTAGATGTCTGCGTTGAAGATTTCAAAATCCAATGGTCGATTAAGTGGTCGATTAAGTGGGCACTTTTCAACATTTTTGGTGAGCTTCTCACCTCCGTTTTTCCTATAGGAATTTACAAAAAAAATCTATGTACTTGATAAATGTGTCTTTATCCCATGGAACAAGTATTTGAAATTTCAGATTTATAGTGAAAATAGATTGATTAGAACATTAAGGGTAACCCGTTTGTAGCCACCTTTTACATCATGATCCTCGAAAAAAATTTAAAATTACGTTATCCAAAAATTACAAATTGGAATTTGCAGATTTTCAGTAAAAAGAGTCTGGTCAAGGAGTTAAGCTAACAGGTCAATTGAGAAGTCCCCGACCTGACACATAGATGGCGCTACTAGATGTAAATCGATATGATTTTTAGTTAGAATTATAGCATTTTGAGAGAAGCAACTTTTGTTATTGTGAAAAAATGTATAAAAATGAATTTCGCGTGTTGATAAAATATTGCTTTTTGAAGGGAAAAAATACAGTTGAAGCAAAAAACTTGGCTTGATGACGAGTTTCCGGACACTGCCCCAGGAAAATCAACCATCAAGGATTGGTATGCTAAGTTTAGACGTGGTGAAATGAGCACCGAAGACGGTGAACGCAAAACATCAAACAAATCCACAAAATGATTTCGAATGACCGTAAATTGAAATTAAATGAAATAGCAGGTACTCTAAAGATATCAACTGATCGTGTACATCATATCATTTACGAATATTTGGGTATGAGAAAGCTCTGTGCAAAGTGGGTGCCGTGCGAGCTCACTTTTGACCAAAAACAAGTTAGTGAAAACGAAGGCGAAAATCCATGAATTGGGCTTCGAATTGCTTCCGCATCCACCATATCAAAAAGTATATAATCTCAAGAGTATGTTTCTCTCTCACGAACTTTTTAGTACTCTCTTAGAACACGAACATAGTTTGGCGGCAACAAAGGTGAGTTTCGGTCGGCAACTTTTAGTAGTGTTTAGCGGTGCTGCCATATAACCAATTTTAACTATTTTTTGCCGTTTTTTGGGATGCTAGAGATTTTTCAAATTATCATATAAAAATATAATATTTGTTCAATATACTATTTATTTTTACTCAAATTAGACATGTCTAATAAAGTAAAAATATACAACAAAAATTTGCAATTGTGTGACATGAAAAGTATTAAAGTGTGTACACACACATTGACCAACTATGTCTATTCATATCCATTATTTCCCATTTCAATGGTAAAAATATAAAATAAAGAGAATAAATATGAAATTAATTGTTGCAACATGTAACTAAAAAACCTATAAAAAATGCAATAATTTGAAAAAAAAATAGTTTTCATGAAAAAACTGGTAAACATTTAAGAATTCCAAAAACTCGGATAAAAAATTACACTGTTTATGTGGCAGCACTGCATACACCAAATTTAATGTTTTTCAACACTTTAGCAACTTTGAAAATGTTGCCCTCTCATTTTAAAATGTTGCCGCTGAACTCTGTACCATGTTGAATTTCTGGTAGAGCGGGAAAAATACTCTATAGTAAATTATATACTTTTTGACCATATTCTCCAGATCTGGCCCCCAGCGACTATTTCCTGTTCTCAGATCTCAAAAGAATGCTCGCTAGGAAGAAGTTTTCGTCGTATGAAGAGGTGATCGCCGAAACTGAGGCCTATTTTGAAGCAAAGGACAAATCGTACTACAAAAATGGTATCGAAAAGTTGGAGGGTCGCTATAATCAATTGAATAAAATAAACGAATTTTGCCAAAAAAAAAAAATGTATTTTAGTATGGTAGGCCGGGGACTTTTCAATTACCCTGTTATTCCTGACCATAATGCCATTTGACATCAAGCGGAATCTTGAACGACCGCGTGCTATGATTGATTGTAGGTCCATATTATGGAAATTTTTAAGAACACTCTCCCCCTTACTTTCCCTCGTACGAGCAGAACATCCGCCCCAACCATCACACAACACATTACAGTGAAAATTCGTTTATCATTCGTACAAGTCATATGAGAAATAAACCCTACACAGAAGTATTTCGTATTACAAACACTATTCCCTTTTTTCTCCTTCCTATAACCTATTTTCCAATTTCTACCACAATGCACTGTGTTAGTAGGGGCACTCCCTGATTGATGTTATATGTAAAACAAATTTACACAAACGCTTTCCTTATAAGGATTATTTAAAGAATTTGGTCTGCTTCCCAAACTATGAATCAAATCGTAATGTGGTATTGGGTATATCTTGTTTGGGCTTGACCGATTATTATTTTTTTTACTCGTTTTTCTATGCTTCACAAAAAAAATATTTTTACATTCTCGAACTGGTTGTCATACAAAAATTTTTATTTAATTTTGCTTTTACTTTCAGGTTGTTTCCGTAACTTTACTGGTACGCAAGGACGTATAAAATTATCTGAATCTATCGACCATTGTGATATTTACATAAAAGCTCCGGCAAATACATCACTCAGTATTTATTACAATGACTTAATTTTTTATGAATATGATTGTGCCAAAGAATATATAGAAGTTTTCGATGCACGCACTAATACATCTCTACAAAAAGTATGCGAATTCATGAATACTGGTGAATCCATATTTACCAACTCCAATGAATTGCGGTTACATTTGAAGTTAAGCGGTTATTATACCAAAATTGATATGACCTATTTGGCTAGTACTGATGGTCCCGGTTGCGGCGGTGATTTATATAATACCAAAGGTATTATTACAAATCCATATTATCCCAATCATATACGCAATAATTCAGATTGTCGTTGGAATATAAGAGTACCTTCAAATTATAAAGTTCTATTAATGTTCAAAGTATTTAATATGGGTGCTAAGAGTACTTGTCGTACGGATTATTTACAAATAATTGAACGTGACAATGATGACAGTGCTACGGACAAAGTGGTACGCCAGTTTTGTGGAGAGGTAAGTGTTTGTATATAAAAAACTATATGCTTTATATGTTAAAAAACATCAAATTTTTTATTATTTTTTTTCAGGATGATCCTCGTTTTTATCGGAGCACAAAAAGTTTTGTAACGATACGTTTCCATAAAACTGTCAATTATGATGGTACAGGTTGGGTTATAGGATTTAGCGGTATACATCCAGATAGTATTACTTCAGAGTTAACAGAACTTTGGTGATTTGTATTTGTCGATTTATTTATTTTTAAAAGAAAAGCATTTTATGTGATCCTAAAAAAGTGGTAAGCAAATAACAAATAAATATTTTAAAATTTTAATATTTATGCAATAATAGCGATAACTATTTAGGACCAATTTGCACTGTACGACTTCTAAACCATGATTATTTTTATTTAAAATATTGCTTAATTTGATATCTGTCAGAAAAAATTTACGGGACAGTCGTCACAATTTACGTCTATTTTTTAATTACTTCCATCTTTGTTCAGCGTTCCTACAATATGCATAACAAAATTTTAATACTGCTACCAACAAAGAAAAAAGGTGTTTTTTTTATCAAAAACAACGACCAAATTAACAGTTTAAACATTTTTATTACCCTACAATAAAAACTTATAATAGCTATTACACTCAAAATATTTTGCAGTTTAAATTGAATGAAAATGTTATTAAAATAAATGAAAAATCGCTTAAAACCCGGTTTAATATCCATAAATAATAAAAGATTTGTCATAACAATCATTTCGTACAAACAAGTGATATTTTATTTATTTATTTCTTTTAACTGATTAACTATGATTTTTTTTTTAACTGGCAACAAACTAAACACAAAATCTGTAAAAATAAATTATATTTCGCAAATTTCGTTTTTTCAAAGATTTTTCATTACAATCATTTCATAAAAATAAGTGATATTTGAATTACATATTTATTTCTTTTAACTGATTAACTATGATTTTTTTTTTAACTGGCAACAAATTAAACACAAAATCCGTAAAAATAAATTATATTTCGCTAATTTAGTTTTTTCAAAGATTTTTCATTACAATCATTTCGTAAAAAGAAGTGATATTTTATTTATTTATTTCTTTTAACTGATTAACTATGATTTTCTTTAACTGACAACAAATTAAACACAAAATCCGTAAAAATAAATTATATTTCGCTAATTTCGTTTTTTCAAAGATTTTTCATTACAATTATTTCGTAAAAACAAGTGATATTTTATTTATTTATTTTAACTTTCAACTACTTAACTATGATTTTTTTTTTAACTGGCAACAAATTAAATACAAAATCCGTAAAAATAAATGATATTTCGTTTTTTAAAAGTCATTAAAGTTAACTAAAAAGTCGGTGAAAATAAACGATTTTTTATTTATTTTGTTTATTTTAACTATCAAATAATTTTATAAAAAAAACATTTTTTAACATAAAATCCGTGTTAATACAAAATTTGTTAATTGAATATATTAACATATTAACTAAACTACAGTCAGTTACTTACTTAAGGCCCTATGCTCTTTGTAGGAACGATAGGAATTATTATACACATATATATAGTTACTGTAAAAATATTTTGAGTGTACCATTGTTCAGTGTGTCTTGCATAATATTTATAATCATTAAAATATTAATTTAATGGCCACTCAAATGAAATGACCACAATAATAGGATTATCAAGTTAATAAAATTAACATTAATTAACCATTTAAAATTTAAAAATTAATCTAATAAATATCATTGAAAAATATGACACAAATCAAATTTAAATTCTTCAGAGAATTATTTTCAAAACATTTTAAAAATGCCTTTTTGGTTTTTATTTAAATAAATCTAATGATTTTAAATTTAAAAATATATTTTGTACTTTATAAACGGCATTTTTATCTATTATTAAACGATTACTAAGAACCTGGTTTATGTATTACGAAAATGGTCTAAACGAAAGCAAAGTAATGATGCTACTTTTCCACTTGCGTGTTTTGGGGGAAAAAAATATATGGGAAAACATGTGCGAAACAGTGTTATGGTTCAAAATACATGTAAAACACGTTCTGTGTAAATGTAGCCTAACGAAATTTTGTTTTTGCTTCTCATGTATATTTAATGAAAGTTATTGTAAATTTCTATCGCTTCAGACTATAGACAAAATCAGGATGACTTCATTTTGATTCATATATACCGACACAAATTGTCAGCTATAAAAAATTTATTTTTGTTTAAAAAAATTGTATCAAACGATTGTATAGTGTAAGTCTCAAATTACACAAACAGATTACGAATGACAATGTCCAAAAATGTTTTGATGTTTGTTTACATTATAGTGATTTTCAAAAGGAGATAAAAAAATGAAACTACATATCATTTGTGGGGTACATATTTTTTCTATATCTAGACCAGTGATCGGCACTCAGGGGCCGAACACAATCGGCAATTTACACGTACACTAGACGAATGTCAACAAATCTCACAGCTTAGTGCACAAAAAATACAATTATTTCATTCAGTAGTACGCTAACTTACAACAGAGCAAGTATATGCCGCTTTTCAGAAGGAATAAAGTACACTCTAAAAATTAGTTTTTTTTTATTATTTTAGGTATTTTTTTTACTGTAGGTATTTATTTTGTTTTTCGTTTACATTTTAAATTAAAACTGTGGATCGTTGAGTGGGAAGAATTTTTTTTATTTTCTTGAAATGTATTAAATGAGGCAGAGTGCCTTGTATGCAATCAAATTATCATTATTATGAATTATTTTTATTTTCTATAATAGAGAAAGCAAAAAAATTAACCATTTTAATTCAATGAATACGGATATTCTCTTATCAATTAATTCATTTATTAATTTATTCATTCATTCATTTATCTAGAAAGATAAAATTGTTTCTTACGGTGTAAAACACAAATACATTTATATTCTCTTTTTCTGCCGACCACTGATCTAGACGCATATCACGAATATGCGATTTAATTAGGAAGCCAACATACTTAAGGGAAAAGTCTAAGCAAAAAAATAGATTTTTGTTGAGTAGTGTATTTAAAGAATTTATAAGAAAACCTTAATACCTTCGATTTGGTTTTATTTGGCACGCAGGTATTTACTCCATATACAAATCAAAATAATATCGCAAAGATACATACAACCCTAGAAACTCTGTATTATTTTAAAACTTTCTAAAAGTTTTATACAATGAATGAACAATTTTTAAAAATAATTATCTATCCATTCGTTTGTTTTATAATAAAATAGCCTCGAAACTTTTTTCTATTTTCATATTTAAGATACATTACTTTTCAATGCAAGTGACATCTTCATTTACATGTTTGTATTTTTTGCATTGACATTTTCATGATAATTATAATATAATAAATATATTTCTATGTATTTATATACAAAACTTTTTAATAATACAATCAAAAAATCATTGCAGTTACTACATGTTTTATTTAGTTTTTTTTACCATTAAAAAAGAAAAAACAACTAATATATTGTTTTGAAATTCAAACATTTACAAATTTCAACATGCAATAGATTTTATTATTTATTATTATTTAAATAACTGTTAGCAGTTATGTTGTTTTTTTTTTTTCTTCTTTTCCACAAATGCACAGTTTGGACAACACAGCACTCAATTTGATATATTCACATATTTCAGAATAAGGGACGTGGCAAACAGTTAAACCCTTGAAAATGTCGTATTTAGGCATATGTACCTGCTATTATTTGTTTGCGTTAAATTAAATTTGAATCCGCGTTTTTTACAATAAGGGACGAGAAAATTGCTTATCGTAATTAGATACCCAGCAAAAATAAATGGAAGTGATTCTAAAGGAATCAATTTTTCATCATTTAGTACTGATTTTAGTACTAATTTTCCTCTTTCAAAACAGTTCTTTTTCACAACTTTAAAAATGTGATTTTAAATAAAATTAACACATTTAAATTCAATGAGGAGTAACTTGTTTTCAAAAACAACCAAGGTTAAACATTAACCACAGAAATTTACATATTAATTTGGCCTCTATAACTATGGTAAAGTACTAAACTTTAGTTATTAGGTTTGAGTGATTTGTATTAATTTTTAACTTACAATTTACCAGATATTAAATTCGTAAAAAATTTATTATAGTAAAAACTGCAAGAATTTCGAAGAAATTTAACAAATAAGGCCCGATTACTGAATGTTCCGTTATAATTTAACCAACAGTCAAACTCAAGCAACAGCAACAACAAATGTTTCAGTTAAATTCCCAGATTGAAGCTACTGGAACATTATGAAAATGAGGCTAAGACCCGATTACTGATGTCCTGTTAAAATTTAAATTTTAAATTTATTTGGAAAGAACAAAAGGTCTCATTTTTCACCAAATCCTACGAACTGCTTCAGATGCAATGAAAAGGGATTATAAAAAAAACTTCCACCCTATGATCATTGGCTCCTATCCAAATTTTCTCAACACCAGAATCAAAATCACTGCTCCTTTTTCCCTTCTTTTGCTACTTTTTTTTTTTTTTTGCTGGGTAGTGTTGCTTGTGCATATGTAGATTTACTGATCTTTTAATTGCCTTAACAAATCCCCGCTCAGATTTTTTTTAACTGTGGCAGATGCCTGTGGCAGATACTCTTTGCAGGTGTTAAGTTTAGGTAAAAAAAAAAATTATTTGGTATATAAGTCGGAAAGATTTTAAATCAAAATTTAGTTTACAACTGAAATCAAAACGGAAAGGAACACTTTATTTCTGCTCAATTTAATTTTGCAAAAAAAAAAAAAAAAAAACATTTTAATTATTTCAAAAATATTTTTGGGAATAACTTTTGAAAAATAATAAAATCGCAATCACTCCATCAATATTCACAATCGTTACAAAGACTTACCTAAAGATTTAAGAGAAATGTTTAATTCAAAGAAAAATCTAAAACTATAACAACAATCGTTTTTGCAACAGCAAAAATTATTAAATATGCAACAAAAACAATCTGTTGGTAAAAGTGGAGAGGGAGGAGTATTAAAACCAATACTTGGTGCCACAAAACCGACAACAACAAAAGTTGTTCCCCGCAGCCACACTACGAATACAAAAAAAGCTGATATAAAATCATTGCAAACACAGAAACAGACCCAGTCTACGGTTAATAAAAAATCTATGCCAAATGATGAAAATTCGTCCTTAAAATCAAATCTTCCAAATTTTCAAAATAGATTTAATGTAACACAAAATATAAAACAACAACCTACACAACAAATATCAAAGGATGTCATGCCACAAACACCTCCAATTACTGCACCTGTAACAAAACAACAACCATATCTTCTTGCTACGCGCTTAGCAAAAGAGCGACCATCTCAACTAACTGTGTGCGTAGCAAAACAACAACAGCCATCTTCCCTCACTTCGAGTGTAGCCAAAAAACAACAGCCATCTTCCCTCACTGCGAGTGAAACAAAACTACAACAGCCATCTTGCGTCATTACACGCTTACCAAAACCAAAACCATCTCCCTTCACTTCGCGCTCAGCAAATCAACAACAGCCACCTAACCTCACTGCGAGAAAATCAAAACTACAAAAGCCATCTTCCTTCATTGGGTGCTTACCAAAACTAGAACCATCTCCCTTCACTGCGCGATCAGCAAATCAACAACCATCTCCCCAAACTGCGCGTGTAGTAAAAAAACAACAGCCATCTTCCCTCACTGAGGCCTTAGCAAAAGCAAAACCGTCTCCCCTTACAGCACGCTTAGCAAAACAACAACCATCTCTAATCACTGCAAGCTTAGCAAAGCAACAAACATTTCCCCTCACTGCAGGTTTAGCAAAACCAAAACCATCTCCTCAAACTGCTGGTGTAGCAAAAAAACAACTGCCATCCCCTCTCACTTCGCGTGTAGCAAAACAACAACAGCCATCTATATTCACTGCGGGCTTACCGAAAACAACTCCATTCACTGCGCGCTTAGCAAAACAACAACCATCTCCCCACACTGCACGTTTAGCAAAACAACAGCAATCTCCCCCCACTGAGGGCTTAGCAAAAGCAAAACCATCTCCCCTTACAGCACGCTTAGCAAAACAACAACCATCTCCCCACACTGTGCGCTTAGCAACACCACAACCATCTCCCCTGACTGCGCGTGTAGTAAAAAAACAACAGCAATCTCCCCCCACTGCGCGCTTAACAACACAACAACAGCCGCCACGCCTCACTACCCGCTCAGCAAAACAACAACCACACAATAATCGTCCGATAAATCAACCAAAATCATTTAATAAAGGTGGCGTACAAAATAGATTGAAGGTCTGTGATAAACCTAAATCTAATCTAGGCTCACAGGTATTACAATTTTCATTATTCTAATTTTATTTAGGATTAAGAATAGAAAAATGACTCGCAAGGAAAGTACCCCAACCTGAAGACTCCGATTTTAATTAAATTTGAATGAGTGATAGAAAAATCCTCGGTGACCCAAAAGCCATATACATATACATATTTAAATTTAAGTAAAATCGGAGCTTTAAGGTTAGCATACTTTCCTTGTAAGAATCAAAAAATTATTAAATCATGTTAGGCCTCCATCGACAAAAAAAAACTCTATTAATTTTTCTTTCTAGCCCATACAATTCAATGACAAATCTATAAAGGCATCTGAAATATTTATAACTACATTTGGCATCAATCAACATCCAAAAATTCAACCCATAGCTGTTCTCACACATTATTGTCGTTCGAAAAACTATCCCTTGCCAAGTTTTACTCTACTAAAGGGAACACGTTCACGTGGCACCTTTGTAGGTTGCGTCAATGTTAATGGTGCAATATTTTCAACTTATCCCCTTGAAATTGAGGATAAGTTGTTAGCTAAAGAACTTTGTGCTAGAAGAGCTGTAAAATATATCAAAATGATAGAATTTTTAAGACCACTGACGCCATCAAGTTCATTTGCATCAGATTGTGCACCAACTATAATTAAATTAGAGACTGTCTTAAGTAAACTTTTAATGTATACTAACAAGTATGCGGATTGTACACCATTAACTCCTGAAGAAACAACAATAACTACACCCATTGAGCCCATACGTTTGCCATGGTCAGATGATCATTGGAATATATACATTACGCATTGTGCATCCCCTGTTAAAGTTTGGGGTCGTTTAATCGGTGCTGATTATAATGTTCGCTTTGGTGCTCTTCTTAATGATATTGATGCATATATGCAAACGAAAAAAGAACACCCTATATCGATAGCACGGAATAATATTTATCTGGTAAATATAAATGAATGCTGGCGTCGTGTAAGAGTCGATGAATTTTATGAAGATAAAAGTTTAGCTCAATGTTTCTTTATTGATTTTGGTAATGCAGATTGGTTAACTGAAGATCAATTATATATATGCGAAATACAATTCCTAAGTCTGCCAGCACAAGCTGTGCCATTTTCTCTTTATGATTTGGAAGCTTTTGAGTGCTACCCTTATGCACGTGAATATGTAGACGATTTAATGGATACTAAATCATTGGTAGGACGTATTTTTACAAAAGAAACTGAATATTATGATACAAATTCCAAGAGTTATGGTAAAATACAAGTCGTGCTGTTTGATAAATCAAACCAAAAGGATATAAATCTAAATCATCAGTTATTGGATACCATTTGTAGTGCAACATTAGTACCGGAAATTAAACAAACTGGAACTGATATTATTGTTACACATATCAAGGATAATGGTGACATTTATGTGCAAGTTAAGAGTGCTCAACTTAAATATATTCAAGTAAGTTTTACCTTAAAGATTTTCTATATACATTGCTCTGAGCTGATAGCTACAGTAGCTAGTGCTCAATCTTTATTGAATAAATAAATTGTAGAAATTGACACTATAAATATTTTATTTTATGTAATATTCCTTATCGAGCTAAAGATCCTTTATTTATAAAAAATTTAATTATAAATATTTATTTATCCCAATATTTCGTCACCACATTGGGTGACTTCTTCAGGGGAAATTGTCTTTTATTTTTTTTTTTTTTTTTAAAAAGACAATTTCCCCTGAAGAAGTCACCCAATGTGGTGACGAAATATTGGGATAAATAAATATTTATAATTAAATTTTTTATAAATGAAGGATCTTTAGCTCGATAAAAAATTTAATTATAAATATTTATTTAATTATAAATATTTATTTAAATAAAAATAAAAAAAAATAAAAGACAATTTCCCCTGAAGAAGTCACCCAATGTGGTGACGAAATATTGGGATAAATAAATATTTGTAACTAAATTTTTTTTAAATGAAGGATCTTTAGCTCGATAAAAAATTTAATTATAAATAAAGGATCTTTAGCTCGATAAGGAATATTACATGAATAGAGAAGATCGAAGAAAACTTAAATAAATATTTTATTTTTTTGCTTTTGCTTTTAGAATCAATTACATCGAATCACTGAAACGAAATTCAAAAGTGATCAATATAAAATTACTTTTGAGGATTTAAAGCATTCTAAATTATATTTGATTTGTGATAAAGACAATGCAAATAATATTAAATGGTATCGTGCTTCATTGGCCGAAACAAATATACAACATCCAGACAGTGATAATTACCTGATGTATTTTGTTGATCATGGTATAACAAAAGCTATAAATATATCGAAAATATTTTCATTAGATGACGTAAGTGTGGCTCTAAGACAAATTCCAGCTCAAGCTATACAAGTTAGATTATACAATATACCGGATGTAACACCAGACTTTGTTGAAATTATACGTGATATGTTACCCAACGATTGTGAGGCATTTGTAAGTATTACTAAACTACAATACAAAGATGGCCGGAAAAAAATTACTTATTTTGATTTTTCTTTTTACATTTTTTTTTTTTAAATAGGCAAAAGTGAGTGTGCCAGGATCTGTACCTTTGGTGAGAATTTTTACGCGTTATTTAACTTCTGGCCAACGGAATTGGTTGCGGTAAACGGATTTATAAATACTTATGGAAATAGAATTACAATAGTATCATAAATCTTAAAAAAAAAGACATACAATTAATTTTCCACAATTTATATAAACTAGCCTTTAAGGTCATTAGGCAAATAAGACCTTTAAGGTTTTTACCTTAAAAATTTTATATAAAATTATCTGTTTCATACATTTTTTTTTTTAGAAAATTTGGGTTAAAATTATTTTCTTTTATTTGATCTTGAATATTAAGGGTATACATTTCAGATTTTTTTTTTTGGTTGGAAAAATGGAAAAATGGAAAAATTACACTCTTATGATGAGAGCGGTAATTTTTTTAAAATAAAAAATATAAATAAGTCTGTTCCCGTACGTTACCGCGGGTTCCCAAACTTATCCAAATTTACCTAAAAGCGTTCCCGTACTCGAAAATTGGGTAAATGAGAGCGTTTATGAGAGTGTATTAGTGTTTCTCTTTTTACCGAAAGTTACCCAAACTTTTTCTTTAGGTAAATTGGGTAAATTGTCAAAAGAACAGTTGATAAACAAAAACAGCTGTTTTATAATTGTAAAAAATTAAACTAAGGAACTTCAGCGATGCTAATTTAGCCCTTTTCGTGTTACAATAAGCGGGTTTTTACTTTCTAAAAACTGCAAATTTATAAAAAAAAAGGGACAGATGGGCACCTTTTAATTTTTCTTACCGCTTTTTTTGAAAATTGTAACTCCCTCTTTTAGATGGCACGAAATCACGAGATTTTTATATACACCACTTTGAAAAAACAATGAAAAAAAGCTCATAAATATAAAATTATGAGAAAAATATATTTATTAGAAATAACTTTGTGTGTTTTTTCAAAGAGGAAAATATCAAAATCTCGAAATTTCCTGCCTCTGTAAACGGCGGGCAATTTTAATATATTTTTTTGAGTCTTATTTCAATTTTCGCATTTCTCCATTAGCGCGTTTTCACTTGTCGTGTTACACTTATTGCACCTAAAAATTTGGCATCACTGATGCATTTTGACATATTTTTTTTGGGCTAGAAAAGTGGTTTTTTGCGTTCCCGTACTTTTGGGTAATTTTGTCATTTTATGAGAGTATTTTGTGCTTACTCTCATTTTACCGAACTTTACCCAGAAAGTAAGGGAACAGAGCTAATATTTACACTGTCAAAAAAAGAAAAAAAAAAGCTGCCAATGATGTGACAATCAATAATAGAAGTGTTAAAAGTAAATTGATTGATTATTTAATTACTGCATTCTTAATGAAAATTGATAATATTTGTGGAAATATTAGTATATAAATTTCTTCAAAAAACAATACAACATAAATTTTGAAATATTACTTTTTAGAAACATCAGATGATAATTTAACAATTGAAGATATGACCGACAATTTGGTAAAAAAAGAATTGAACATTCTTTATGATGATTTGAGCGTAGCGATGTTTTTGCGACGTACGGTTTAATAACAACCGATTTCGTCAAATGATGCTTTGCAATAAAGATCAGTTACAACATCTTGTCTCACTTATAAGTTCTAGTGAGGAAAGCAAGTGTTGATTTTAAACTTGCTGTAGTTCTATACAGATTCCAGGGATTCAGGAAATGGAAATGGGGGCACTATACAAAATATAACAAAACGAGTATTTAAGACGTTTCTAGAACTTAAAAACATTTTTTTTGGCCCCCATAGAGACGAAAATGCTCATATTGTGAAGTGCACAGAATTTAAATTGGCGGAAACACTTATCCATAACCCTTGGGATAATTTTGTTGATAGAACTCATTTTAAATATTTTTTTTCTTAAAAAATTACGGTTAAATTGAACGAGAGAAAATCAAATTTTTAATATTAATATCACATATGACTTTTTAAAATCATAGTTGTATAATTCAGGGCTTTACAAAAAGAGATGTAATTTTTTTGTACTTTGAACTACAAATTAACGATTTCCTTAAAAGTGGCAACATCATTTCGTTTGACGTTTATAGTGGAAAATTACAATTTTTTATGCAGATTTTTTTACACTTCGTTATAGGTTGTTAAAAATACAACTTTTGGTAGAAATTTTTTTCCTTGTGTTTGTTGTAACAAAAGTAGCATTTTTTTACTTTTCCATTTTTCCGACTACAAAAAAAAACTGAAATGAATACCCTTATTATATTATTCTTTTAAATTGAGATAATCATTATTATTTTTATAAAAATATCTCAAGCTCAATTTAAAAGAATAATAAAATTTGGGTTAAAAAAAAAAGAAAATAATTGTTTTTTTACGTATGATTTTATTTTATAACTACGTGAAAATTTATCACCTTTAAATATGTAACTCTGATATATTTAGCACAGGTTGAGTGACTTATATCAAAATTATATTTAGCTAAATTTTTTTTAAAATTTAAAATTTTAAATGGCCCATGCTGTAGTTACGGAAGAACTCCATATATAAAAATTTAGGGCTTCATTTTTGCGTTTGCAATGTACGTACCATACGAACCACTGGACAATTTAGAGTACGCAATATCCCGAAAAGCTCGATTACATATAATATATTGTTGGAGTTAATCTGATACAATTTAATTTGACATTTTTCGTATAAATTTAGAACTTACTTAAACCCCAAATATATTGTAGTAATATCTTACTAAATATATATATATTTTAAAAAATATATATCTTACTAAATCCCCAAATATATTGAGGGGTTTTTTTTATCTACCCTTTTCGGATTAATTAAGATCAGCTAGTTATTACAGCTGATATTTACACTCAGGATAAAAAGTTAGTACAAAAATTTGTAAACGGTTTTAAATCGCACTCTACTATTTTTGTACTGATTTTTAGTAAAAAATAATTATTTAGCAAATCTTGTTGCTATTTACATTTTACAAATTACAGAATTTTTACAGAATATTTACATATTTTTGTTGCTAATTTCAGAAATCATTTTACAAATTTTTGAAAACCGATTTGCTAAAATTAGCAAAAAAATATTACTAATTTTAAAAAGGTGGATATTGAAGGAAATGTTATTTCTAGTATTTAAAACTTACACCTACAAGCTTAAATTGCCTTAAAATGTTACATAGATTAAAAAAGGGATCGGAAGTGAAGATACCGACTCATGTCTAAAAAGAGGACATCCACTTAAAATAGCACTAAAAAGGTTTCTTAGTTCTAAAAATCCGCCCTAAAAACAATTCAAATTTAACCTTAAAAGTAAAAAAAAAAAATTGACCAAAATATTTTTCTAAACAGAAATTACCAAATTAAAACAAAGATTAATTCGTTTTTTAAAAAATATAATCAAAATTTTTGATGCTCGATAAGAAAAATAAATTCAAAGCTTTTTACTAATATTAATAACATTTAGTAATTTTTTTTTTGAATTTAGCAAACAGATTTTAAATTCCACTTTACAAAAAGTCTACTAAAATTTAGTAGCGGCTACTAATTTTTCTACTAATTTCATTGTACTACACGTAAGCAGACATGTGTTGCTAAGATTAGCAAAAAATACCGCTGGGCTCAAATTAGCAGAATTTCCCGTAATAACAGCAAAATTTTCAGTTGCCATTACAGACTTTTTTTGGTGAGTGTAATAATATTAAATTGTGTATGATTAAGTATTGCGCTAGATCAATTTTTTTTTACTCGGGAAGCTAAGTATAACATGTTAATGGGTAGAGAGTTACCGCGATGGATATGCCCTTGCTAAAATTATAGATTTTATAATAGAAAAATAAATAGTTACCTACCTTTATTTTTTCTAAGGTTTTGCCGGGATATTTGTATACATACGTAAATGAGTATGAGTAATTGTAAATAATGACATTTTCCTCAAAAGGCCAATGCTTTGATAGCTTAATATTTAAAAGTAATTTGTGATTTTTACCCCCTCTTTCTTGTATTCATACATTAGGACGGCTTCTTTGCTTTAATGTCATCAAATGATAAATATTATTTTTTTTTTGTTAAATTTATTTTACCTTTTATTTATTTTCCATTTCAATTAATATTTTTGACATCTTTTTTTATAAAGGTTGCCTAATATATGTACATACAGACAAAATTCTTTTTATACATTTTATTTATTTGATAGAGCCTAAAATTTTATTTGTTTTTGACTTTATTAGAAAGATAATTTTATGCCATTGACGTACATGACGTTAGCTGCTGGGCCAATTTTCGAGCACTTTTTCAAGTAATAAAGGTCGTATCGTACAATGTATTTTTTCACGGTATTTAAAATTTCCAAAATGTTCCCATTCACCAATGACTTCATATCACATTCGTAACTCATTGGAATGCTATATAATTAAAATCCAGTTTATCAAGTACAAATTTAAACATTTTCAAATATTTATTCTCTAGTCAAAGGGCGATTTTCATTAGCAACATTATCAAAAAGCACACATTCACCAAAAAAAGTCTGTAATAGCAACTGAAAATTTTGCTTATTTCAGCCCAGCGTTTTTTTTTTTTTGCTAATCTTAGCAACACATGTCTTCTGACGTGTAGTACAATGAAATTAGTAGAAAAATTAGTAGCCGCTGCTAAATTTTAGTATACTTTTTGTAAAGTGGAATTTAAAATCTGTTTGCTAAAATCAGCAAAAAAACAAATTACTAAAATTAGTACAAATTTGAAATTTATTTTTTATCGAGCATCATATTTTTTTTTTATTTTATTTATCTTTTTCAAAAAATATTTCATACAAAATCAAAAAATTGTTAAAACATAAACGAATTAATCATTTTGTTTTTATTTGGTAATTTCTGTTTTGAAAAATATTTTAGTCAATATTTTTTAACTTTTAAGGTCAAATTTTAATTGCTTTTAGGGCTGATTTTTTGAACTAAAAAAAACTTTTTAGTGCTATTTTAAGTGGATGTCCTATTTTCAGACATGAGCCGGTATATTCACTTCCGATCTCTTTTTTAATCTATGTAACATTTTAAGGCAATTTAGCTAATTAAATATAGTAAATTTCTTTGCTAATTTTAGCAAATCGGTTTTAAAAAATTTGTAAAATAATTTCTGAAATTAACAACAGAAATTTGTAAAATGTAAATAGCAAAAATATTGGCTAAATAATATTTTTTTACTAAAAATCAGTACAAAAATAGTAAAGTGGTATTAAAAACCGTTTACAAATTATTCTACTAACTTTTTTTTCTGAGTGCAAACAAAAATTTTAACAATTTTATTTTTTTTTATTTTTTTTTTTTGTCCAATAAAATAAATTGAAATGTCTTTTTAAACTCTGTAAATAAATTATCTTTATTTTTTCAGGTTTTACCAAAATAGAAAAATTGTTTACTAATTTTTCCAACATGCCAACTCAACAGGAAATGTTAAATAAAAAAATGAAACAAAAAAAAAAATATATTATTTTTTATTTTTCATTAACTAAATTCACTTTTGTTTTCGTATTCCATTAAATTGTTTCTTTTATTTTCAATCTTTTCACATTTTTGGTTTTGTCTCAGATAAAAGGTTATGGTCTTGTAATGCTAATTGATAATCTATTTTTTATTTTTTGTTTAAGTGTAAACATAAATATGTAGGAGTAATATTTTAACGAAGGTAAAATGCAATAAATTTAATTTAAATTTTATTCATAGTAAAAATTTGTTTGTGCAAATTAGTAGTGATTCAATTATTCACTTAATTCTAATATATTTGTATTCCATTATCTAACTACAATATATTAATGGGGAATAAATACATATTTTCTAGCACTAAAATCTTCAGACATTAAAGGATAAAAATGAATATAACGAATTTCTACTCCAACCAAAAAGTTGTTGTTTTTTATTTAAAGTTATTTTTTCTTTTATCAAATTTATTTTTTCATAAGACTAAAATGTTTGGCCAATATAAATAATCAAAACATTAGACAACCAGAGTTTTAATGTTTTTTTCTTATTTGTTATTTTACATACTTTAAGCACTTTTTTACAACATATGTTACCCAATAATAAGGTTTGACCCAAATTTTCCTAATTTTTCTTACTTTTGGTAGATGTCATTATCGTTAAACATCAAGGAAATAAAGACATTACTTATAAAAAATATCTTAACTTGTTGGCAACTTAAACAAGCTGTAAAACTTGAACAAAAAAGAAATATACGCACATACACATAAATATATAAATAAATAAATAAATAAATAAATAAATAAATAAATAAAAAAATAAATAAATAAATAAATAAATAGATAAATAAACTTATTATAAGGACACTTATTGTTTAAATTTGAAATATTAAGAAGCACAAAACAACATATTCACTT
The DNA here is from genome assembly GCA_949748255.1 of Eustalomyia histrio. Lineage (NCBI taxonomy): Eukaryota > Metazoa > Arthropoda > Insecta > Diptera > Anthomyiidae > Eustalomyia > Eustalomyia histrio. The sequence goes on from OX456524.1 coordinate 151,174,640, forward strand.
GAGTAACAATTTATTTATCAAATGTAAAAATTTTTGTTGTTTTCGACTTTCCAATTTACCCCATGTACCCCATATAAATCTTATTAAATTTTTGGAATAATTTTAGTCTTAGCCAGGCCCAATTACATTAACTTAAATAAGTTAAGTATAAAAATGTTATTATTGTTATCCATTATTATTTTTTTAAATATCATTAAACATGTGTTTCAAAGGGAATTTAAAGGGCTATTTAGCAGTGCTTAAATCTCTGCGAAATTCTGAGATTAAGTATGGATTTTGCATTAAAATTCATTAAAATTGCCATAATCGATCCTCCATAATCATCATTTTCTCAAAAACCAAAAGGAATTTCGAAGTGAAAAGTAGTTTTTTTAGATGCTCTTAGTATTCCCTTTCATTTAAGTATAATATTTGGCGAAAAAAAATTTAATTTTTTGGCAAAAAATGCAGTGAATACATCATCCTTTTTTGCAAAAAATCGAAAATTTCTTTTTCACTCAATATTTTACTCAAATGAAAGGGAATTTAAAGGACTATTTAGCAGAACATAAATCTCTGAGAAATTCGGAGATTTAGTATGGATATTGCATTAAAATGCATTAAAATTGGTATAATCGATCCTCCATAATCATCATTTTCTCAGTAACCAAAAGGAATTTCGAAGTGAAAATGAGTTTTATTGGATACTCTTATTATTCCCTTTCATTTGAGTATAATATTGAGTGAAAAAAAAATTTTCGATTTTTTGCAAAAAAAAGGATGATGTATACACTGCATTTTTGGCCAAATATTATACTGAAATGAAAGGGAATACTAAGAGCATCCAATAAAACTCATTTTCACTTCGAAATTCCTTTTGGTTGCTGAGAAAATGATGATTATGGAGGATCGATTATAGCAATTTTAATGCATTTTAATGCAAAATCCATACTAAATCTCCGAATTTTTTAGAGATTTATGCACTGCTAAATAGTCCTTTGATCTCCCTTTCATTTGAGTATAATATTGAGTGAAAAAAAAATTTTCGATTTTTTGCAAAAAAGGATGATGTATACACTGCATTTTTTGCCAAAAAATTAAAAATTTTTTTTTGGCCAAATATTATACTGAAATGAAAGGGAATACTAAGAGCATACAATAAAACTCATTTTCACTTCGAAATTCCTTTTGGTTGCTGAGAAAATGATGATTATGGAGGATCGATTATAGCAATTTTAATGCATTTTAATGCAAAATCCATACTAAATCTCCGAATTTCTCAGAGATTTATGCACTGCTAAATAGTCCTTTGATCTCCCTTTCATTTGAGTATAATATTGAGTGAAAAAAAAATTTTCGATTTTTTGCAAAAAAAGGATGATGTATACACTGCATTTTTTGCCAAAAAATGAAAAATTTTTTTTTGGCCAAATATTATACTGAAATGAAAGGGAATACTAAGAGCATCCAATAAAACTCATTTTCACTTCGAAATTCCTTTTGGTTGCTGAGAAAATGATGATTATGGAGGATCGATTATAGCAATTTTAATGCATTTTAATGCAAAATCCATACTAAATCTCCGAATTTCTCAGAGATTTATGCACTGCTAAATAGTCCTTTGATCTCCCTTTCATTTGAGTATAATATTGAGTGAAAAAAAAATTTTCGATTTTTTGCAAAAAAGGATGATGTATACACTGCATTTTTTGCCAAAAAATGAAAAATTTTTTTTTGGCCAAATATTATACTGAAATGAAAGGGAATACTAAGAGCATCCAATAAAACTCATTTTCACTTCGAAATTCCTTTTGGTTGCTGAGAAAATGATGATTATGGAGGATCGATTATAGCAATTTTAATGCATTTTAATGCAAAATCCATACTAAATCTCCGAATTTCTCAGAGATTTATGCACTGCTAAATAGTCCTTTGATCTCCCTTTCATTTGAGTATAATATTGAGTGAAAAAAAAATTTTCGATTTTTTGCAAAAAAGGATGATGTATACACTGCATTTTTTGCCAAAAAATTAAAAATTTTTTTTTGGCCAAATATTATACTGAAATGAAAGGGAATACTAAGAGCATCCAATAAAACTCATTTTCACTTCGAAATTCCTTTTGGTTGCTGAGATAATGATGATTATGGAGGATCGATTATAGCAATTTTAATGCATTTTAATGCAAAATCCATACTAAATCTCCGAATTTCTCAGAGATTTATGCACTGCTAAATAGTCCTTTGATCTCCCTTTCATTTGAGTATAATATTGAGTGAAAAAAAAATTTTCGATTTTTTGCAAAAAAAGGATGATGTATACACTGCATTTTTTGCCAAAAAATTAAAAATTTTTTTTTGGCCAAATATTATACTGAAATGAAAGGGAATACTAAGAGCATCCAATAAAACTCATTTTCACTTCGAAATTTTTGGTTGCTGAGAAAATGATGATTATGGAGGATCGATTATAGGCAATTTTAATGCAAAATCCATACTAAATCTCCGAATTTCTCAGAGATTTATGCACTGCTAAATAGTCCTTTGATCTCCCTTTCATTTGAGTATAATATTGAGTGAAAAAAAAATTTTCGATTTTTTGCAAAAAAAAGGATGATGTATACACTGCATTTTTTGCCAAAAAATGAAATTTTTTTTTGGCCAAATATTATACTGAAATGAAAGGGAATACTAAGAGCATCCAATAAAACTCATTTTCACTTCGAAATTCCTTTTGGTTGCTGAGAAAATGATGATTATGGAGGATCGATTATAGCAATTTTAATGCAAAATCCATACTAAATCTCCGAATTTCTCAGAGATTTATGCACTGCTAAATAGTCCTTTGATCTCCCTTTCATTTGAGTATAATATTGAGTGAAAAAAAAATTTTCGATTTTTTGCAAAAAAGGATGATGTATACACTGCATTTTTTGCCAAAAAATGAAAATTTTTTTTTGGCCAAATATTATACTGAAATGAAAGGGAATACTAAGAGCATCCAATAAAACTCATTTTCACTTCGAAATTCCTTTTGGTTGCTGAGAAAATGATGATTATGGAGGATCGATTATAGCAATTTTAATGCATTTTAATGCAAAATCCATACTAAATCTCCGAATTTCTCAGAGATTTATGCACTGCTAAATAGTCCTTTGATCTCCCTTTCATTTGAGTATAATATTGAGTGAAAAAAAAAATTTTCGATTTTTTGCAAAAAAGGATGATGTATACACTGCATTTTTTGCCAAAAAATGAAAAATTTTTTTGGCCAAATATTATACTGAAATGAAAGGGAATACTAAGAGCATCCAATAAAACTCATTTTCACTACGAAATTCCTTTTGGTTGCTGAGAAAATGATGATTATGGAGGATCGATTATAGCAATTTTAATGCATTTTAATGCAAAATCCATACTAAATCTCCGAATTTCTTAGAGATTTATGCACTGCTAAATAGTCCTTTGATCTCCCTTTCATTTGAGTATAATATTGAGTGAAAAAAAAATTTTCGATTTTTTGCAAAAAAGGATGATGTATACACTGCATTTTTTGCCAAAAAATTAAAAATTTTTTTTTGGCCAAATATTATACTGAAATGAAAGGGAATACTAAGAGCATACAATAAAACTCATTTTCACTTCGAAATTCCTTTTGGTTGCTGAGAAAATGATGATTATGGAGGATCGATTATAGCAATTTTAATGCATTTTAATGCAAAATCCATACTAAATCTCCGAATTTCTCAGAGATTTATGCACTGCTAAATAGTCCTTTGATCTCCCTTTCATTTGAGTATAATATTGAGTGAAAAAAAAATTTTCGATTTTTTGCAAAAAAAGGATGATGTATACACTGCATTTTTTGCCAAAAAATGAAAAATTTTTTTTTGGCCAAATATTATACTGAAATGAAAGGGAATACTAAGAGCATCCAATAAAACTCATTTTCACTTCGAATTCCTTTTGGTTGCTGAGAAAATGATGATTATGGAGGATCGATTATAGCAATTTTAATGCATTTTAATGCAAAATCCATACTAAATCTCCGAATTTTTTAGAGATTTATGCACTGCTAAATAGTCCTTTGATCTCCCTTTCATTTGAGTATAATATTGAGTGAAAAAAAAATTTCGATTTTTTGCAAAAAAGGATGATGTATACACTGCATTTTTTGCCAAAAAATTAAAAATTTTTTTTTGGCCAAATATTATACTGAAATGAAAGGGAATACTAAGAGCATACAATAAAACTCATTTTCACTTCGAAATTCCTTTTGGTTGCTGAGAAAATGATGATTATGGAGGATCGATTATAGCAATTTTAATGCATTTTAATGCAAAATCCATACTAAATCTCCGAATTTCTCAGAGATTTATGCACTGCTAAATAGTCCCTTTGATCTCCCTTTCATTTGAGTATAATATTGAGTGAAAAAAAAATTTTCGATTTTTTGCAAAAAAAGGATGATGTATACACTGCATTTTTTGCCAAAAAATGAAAAATTTTTTTTTGGCCCAAATATTATACTGAAATGAAGGGAATACTAAGAGCATCCAATAAAACTCATTTTCACTTCGAAATTCCTTTTGGTTGCTGAGAAAATGATGATTATGGAGGATCGATTATAGCAATTTTAATGCATTTTAATGCAAAATCCATACTAAATCTCCGAATTCTCAGAGATTTATGCACTGCTAAATAGTCCTTTGATCTCCCTTTCATTTGAGTATAATATTGAGTAAAAAAAAATTTTCGATTTTTTGCAAAAAGGATGATGTATACACTGCATTTTTTGCCAAAAAATGAAAAATTTTTTTTGGCCAAATATTATACTGAAATGAAAGGGAATACTAAGAGCATCCAATAAAACTCATTTTCACTTCGAAATTCCTTTTGGTTGCTGAGAAAATGATGATTATGGAGGATCGATTATAGCAATTTTAATGCATTTTAATGCAAAATCCATACTAAATCTCCGAATTTCTCAGAGATTTATGCACTGCTAAATAGTCCTTTGATCTCCCTTTCATTTGAGTATAATATTGAGTGAAAAAAAAATTTCGATTTTTTGCAAAAAAGGATGATGTATACACTGCATTTTTTGCCAAAAAATTAAAAATTTTTTTTTGGCCAAATATTATACTGAAATGAAAGGGAATACTAAGAGCATCCAATAAAACTCATTTCACTTCGAAATTCCTTTTGGTTGCTGAGATAATGATGATTATGGAGGATCGATTATAGCAATTTTAATGCATTTTAATGCAAAATCCATACTAAATCTCCGAATTTCTCAGAGATTTATGCACTGCTAAATAGTCCTTTGATCTCCCTTTCATTTGAGTATAATATTGAGTGAAAAAAAAATTTTCGATTTTTTTGCAAAAAAAGGATGATGTATACACTGCATTTTTTGCCAAAAATTAAAAATTTTTTTTTGGCCAAATATTATACTGAAATGAAAGGGGAATACTAAGAGCATCCAATAAAACTCATTTTCACTTCGAAATTCCTTTTGGTTGCTGAGAAAATGATGATTATGGAGGATCGATTATAGCAATTTTAATGCAAAATCCATACTAAATCTCCGAATTTCTCAGAGATTTATGCACTGCTAAATAGTCCTTTGATCTCCCTTTCATTTGAGTATAATATTGAGTGAAAAAAAAATTTTCGATTTTTTGCAAAAAAGGATGATGTATACACTGCATTTTTTGCCAAAAAATGAAAAAATTTTTTTTTGGCCAAATATTATACTGAAATGAAAGGGAATACTAAGAGCATCCAATAAAACTCATTTTCACTTCGAAATTCCTTTTGGTTGCTGAGAAAATGATGATTATGGAGGATCGATTTATAGCCAATTTTAATGCATTTTAATGCAAAATCCATACTAAATCTCCGAATTTCTCAGAGATTTATGCACTGCTAAATAGTCCCTTTGATCTCCCTTTCATTTGAGTATAATATTGAGTGAAAAAAAAATTTTCGATTTTTTTGCAAAAAGGATGATGTATACACTGCATTTTTTGCCAAAAAATGAAAAATTTTTTTTTGGCCAAATATTATACTGAAATGAAAGGGAATACTAAGAGCATCCAATAAAACTCATTTTCACTTCGAAATTTCCTTTTGGTTGCTGAGAAAATGATGATTATGGAGGATCGATTATAGCAATTTTAATGCATTTTAATGCAAAAATCCATACTAAATCTCCGAATTTCTCAGAGATTTATGCACTGCTAAATAGTCCTTTGATCTCCCTTTCATTTGAGTATAATATTGAGTGAAAAAAAATTTTCGATTTTTTGCAAAAAAGGATGATGTATACACTGCATTTTTTGCCAAAAAATGAAAAAATTTTTTTTTTGGCCAAATATTATACTGAAATGAAAGGGAATACTAGAGCATCCAATAAAACTCATTTTCACTTCGAAATTCCTTTTGGTTGCTGAGAAAATGATGATTATGGAGGATCGATTATAGCAATTTTAATGCAAAATCCATACTAAATCTCCGAATTTCTCAGAGATTTATGCACTGCCTAATAGTCCTTTGATCTCCCTTTTCATTTGAGGTATAATATTGAGTGAAAAAAAAATTTTCGATTTTTGCAAAAAAGGATGATGTATACACTGCATTTTTTTGCCAAAAAATGAAAAATTTTTTTTGGCCAAATATTATACTGAAATGAAAGGGAATACTAAGAGCATGGGAATACTAAGAGCATCCAATAAAACTCATTTTCACTTCGAAATTCCTTTTGGTTGCTGAGAAAATGATGATTATGGAGGATCGATTATAGCAATTTTAATGCATTTTAATGCAAAATCCATACTAAATCTCCGAATTTCTCAGAGATTTATGCACTGCTAAATAGTCCTTTGATCTCCCTTTCATTTGAGTATAATATTGAGTGAAAAAAAAATTTTCGATTTTTTGCAAAAAAGGATGATGTATACACTGCATTTTTTGCCAAAAAATGAAAAATTTTTTTTTGGCCAAATATTATACTGAAATGAAAGGGAATACTAAGAGCATCCAATAAAACTCATTTTCACTTCGAAATTCCTTTTGGTTGCTGAGAAAATGATGATTATGGAGGATCGATTATAGCAATTTTAATGCATTTTAATGCAAAATCCATACTAAATCTCCGAATTTCTCAGAGATTTATGCACTGCTAAATAGTCCTTTGATCTCCCTTTCATTTGAGTATAATATTGAGTGAAAAAAAAATTTTCGATTTTTTGCAAAAAAGGATGATGTATACACTGCATTTTTTGCCAAAAAATGAAAAATTTTTTTTTGGCCAAATATTATACTGAAATGAAAGGGAATACTAAGAGCATCCAATAAAACTCATTTTCACTTCGAAATTCCTTTTGGTTGCTGAGAAAATGATGATTATGGAGGATCGATTATAGCAATTTTAATGCATTTTAATGCAAAATCCATACTAAATCTCCGAATTTTTTAGAGATTTATGCACTGTTAAATAGTCCTTTGATCTCCCTTTCATTTGAGTATAATATTGAGTGAAAAAAAAATTTTCGATTTTTTGCAAAAAAGGATGATGTATACACTGCATTTTTTGCCAAAAAATTAAAAATTTTTTTTTGGCCAAATATTATACTGAAATGAAAGGGAATACTAAGAGCATCCAATAAAACTCATTTTCACTTCGAAATTCCTTTTGGTTGCTGAGAAAATGATGATTATGGAGGATCGATTATAGCAATTTTAATGCATTTTAATGCAAAATCCATACTAAATCTCCGAATTTCTCAGAGATTTATGCACTGCTAAATAGTCCTTTGATCTCCCTTTCATTTGAGTATAATATTGAGTGAAAAAAAAATTTTCGATTTTTTGCAAAAAAAGGATGATGTATACACTGCATTTTTTGCCAAAAAATGAAAATTTTTTTTTGGCCAAATATTATACTGAAATGAAAGGGAATACTAAGAGCATCCAATAAAACTCATTTTCACTTCGAAATTCCTTTTGGTTGCTGAGAAAATGATGATTATGGAGGATCGATTATAGCAATTTTAATGCATTTTAATGCAAAATCCATACTAAATCTCCGAATTTCTCAGAGATTTATGCACTGCTAAATAGTCCTTTGATCTCCCTTTCATTTGAGTATAATATTGAGTGAAAAAAAAATTTTCGATTTTTTGCAAAAAAGGATGATGTATACACTGCATTTTTTGCCAAAAAATGAAAAATTTTTTTTTGGCCAAATATTATACTGAAATGAAAGGGAATACTAAGAGCATCCAATAAAACTCATTTTCACTTCGAAATTCCTTTTGGTTGCTGAGAAAATGATGATTATGGAGGATCGATTATAGCAATTTTAATGCATTTTAATGCAAAATCCATACTAAATCTCCGAATTTTTTAGAGATTTATGCACTGCTAAATAGTCCTTTGATCTCCCTTTCATTTGAGTATAATATTGAGTGAAAAAAAAATTTTCGATTTTTTGCAAAAAAGGATGATGTATACACTGCATTTTTTGCCAAAAAATTAAAAATTTTTTTTTGGCCAAATATTATACTGAAATGAATGGGAATACTAAGAGCATCCAATAAAACTCATTTTCACTTCGAAATTCCTTTTGGTTGCTGAGAAAATGATGATTATGGAGGATCGATTATAGCAATTTTAATGCATTTTAATGCAAAATCCATACTAAATCTCCGAATTTCTCAGAGATTTATGCACTGCTAAATAGTCCTTTGATCTCCCTTTCATTTGAGTATAATATTGAGTGAAAAAAAATTTTTCGATTTTTTGCAAAAAAGGATGATGTATACACTGCATTTTTTGCCAAAAAATTAAAAATTTTTTTTTGGCCAAATATTATACTGAAATGAAAGGGAATACTAAGAGCATCCAATAAAACTCATTTTCACTTCGAAATTCCTTTTGGTTGCTGAGAAAATGATGATTATGGAGGATCGATTATAGCAATTTTAATGCATTTTAATGCAAAATCCATACTAAATCTCCGAATTTCTCAGAGATTTATGCACTGCTAAATAGTCCTTTGATCTCCCTTTCATTTGAGTATAATATTGAGTGAAAAAAAAATTTTCGATTTTTTGCAAAAAAAGGATGATGTATACACTGCATTTTTTGCCAAAAAATGAAAAATTTTTTTTTGGCCAAATATTATACTGAAATGAAAGGGAATACTAAGAGCATCCAATAAAACTCATTTTCACTTCGAAATTCCTTTTGGTTGCTGAGAAAATGATGATTATGGAGGATCGATTATAGCAATTTTAATGCATTTTAATGCAAAATCCATACTAAATCTCCGAATTTCTCAGAGATTTATGCACTGCTAAATAGTCCTTTGATCTCCCTTTCATTTGAGTATAATATTGAGTGAAAAAAAAATTTTCGATTTTTTGCAAAAAAGGATGATGTATACACTGCATTTTTTGCCAAAAAATTAAAAATTTTTTTTTGGCCAAATATTATACTGAAATGAAAGGGAATACTAAGAGCATCCAATAAAACTCATTTTCACTTCGAAATTCCTTTTGGTTGCTGAGAAAATGATGATTATGGAGGATCGATTATAGCAATTTTAATGCATTTTAATGCAAAATCCATACTAAATCTCCGAATTTTTTGGAGATTTATGCACTGCTAAATAGTCCTTTGATCTCCCTTTCATTTGAGTATAATATTGAGTGAAAAAAAAATTTTCGATTTTTTGCAAAAAAGGATGATGTATATACACTGCATTTTTTGCCAAAAAATTAAAAATTTTTTTTTGGCCAAATATTATACTGAAATGAAAGGGAATACTAAGAGCATCCAATAAAACTCATTTTCACTTCGAAATTCCTTTTGGTTGCTGAGAAAATGATGATTATGGAGGATCGATTATAGCAATTTTAATGCATTTTAATGCAAAATCCATACTAAATCTCCGAATTTTTTAGAGATTTATGCACTGCTAAATAGTCCTTTGATCTCCCTTTCATTTGAGTATAATATTGAGTGAAAAAAAAATTTTCGATTTTTTGCAAAAAAGGATGATGTATACACTGCATTTTTTGCCAAAAAATTAAAAATTTTTTTTTGGCCAAATATTATACTGAAATGAATGGGAATACTAAGAGCATCCAATAAAACTCATTTTCACTTCGAAATTCCTTTTGGTTGCTGAGAAAATGATGATTATGGAGGATCGATTATAGCAATTTTAATGCATTTTAATGCAAAATCCATACTAAATCTCCGAATTTCTCAGAGATTTATGCACTGCTAAATAGTCCTTTGATCTCCCTTTCATTTGAGTATAATATTGAGTGAAAAAAAAATTTTCGATTTTTTGCAAAAAAGGATGATGTATACACTGCATTTTTTGCCAAAAAATTAAAAATTTTTTTTTGGCCAAATATTATACTGAAATGAAAGGGAATACTAAGAGCATCCAATAAAACTCATTTTCACTTCGAAATTCCTTTTGGTTGCTGAGAAAATGATGATTATGGAGGATCGATTATAGCAATTTTAATGCATTTTAATGCAAAATCCATACTAAATCTCCGAATTTCTCAGAGATTTATGCACTGCTAAATAGTCCTTTGATCTCCCTTTCATTTGAGTATAATATTGAGTGAAAAAAAAATTTTCGATTTTTTGCAAAAAAGGATGATGTATACACTGCATTTTTTGCCAAAAAATTAAAAATTTTTTTTTGGCCAAATATTATACTGAAATGAAAGGGAATACTAAGAGCATCCAATAAAACTCATTTTCACTTCGAAATTCCTTTTGGTTGCTGAGAAAATGATGATTATGGAGGATCGATTATAGCAATTTTAATGCATTTTAATGCAAAATCCATACTAAATCTCCGAATTTCTCAGAGATTTATGCACTGCTAAATAGTCCTTTGATCTCCCTTTCATTTGAGTATAATATTGAGTGAAAAAAAAATTTTCGATTTTTTGCAAAAAAAGGATGATGTATACACTGCATTTTTTGCCAAAAAATGAAAAATTTTTTTTTGGCCAAATATTATACTGAAATGAAAGGGAATACTAAGAGCATCCAATAAAACTCATTTTCACTTCGAAATTCCTTTTGGTTGCTGAGAAAATGATGATTATGGAGGATCGATTATAGCAATTTTAATGCATTTTAATGCAAAATCCATACTAAATCTCCGAATTTCTCAGAGATTTATGCACTGCTAAATAGTCCTTTGATCTCCCTTTCATTTGAGTATAATATTGAGTGAAAAAAAAATTTTCGATTTTTTGCAAAAAAAGGATGATGTATACACTGCATTTTTTGCCAAAAAATGAAAAATTTTTTTTTGGCCAAATATTATACTGAAATGAAAGGGAATACTAAGAGCATCCAATAAAACTCATTTTCACTTCGAAATTCCTTTTGGTTGCTGAGAAAATGATGATTATGGAGGATCGATTATAGCAATTTTAATGCATTTTAATGCAAAATCCATACTAAATCTCCGAATTTCTCAGAGATTTATGCACTGCTAAATAGTCCTTTGATCTCCCTTTCATTTGAGTATAATATTGAGTGAAAAAAAAATGTTCGATTTTTTGCAAAAAAGGATGATGTATACACTGCATTTTTTGCCAAAATATGAAAAATTTTTTTTTGGCCAAATATTATACTGAAATGAAAGGGAATACTAAGAGCATCCAATAAAACTCATTTTCACTTCGAAATTCCTTTTGGTTGCTGAGAAAATGATGATTATGGAGGATCGATTATAGCAATTTTAATGCATTTTAATGCAAAATCCATACTAAATCTCCGAATTTTTTAGAGATTTATGCACTGCTAAATAGTCCTTTGATCTCCCTTTCATTTGAGTATAATATTGAGTGAAAAAAAAATTTTCGATTTTTTGCAAAAAAGGATGATGTATACACTGCATTTTTTGCCAAAAAATTAAAAATTTTTTTTTGGCCAAATATTATACTGAAATGAAAGGGAATACTAAGAGCATCCAATAAAACTCATTTTCACTTCGAAATTCCTTTTGGTTGCTGAGAAAATGATGATTATGGAGGATCGATTATAGCAATTTTAATGCATTTTAATGCAAAATCCATACTAAATCTCCGAATTTCTCAGAGATTTATGCACTGCTAAATAGTCCTTTGATCTCCCTTTCATTTGAGTATAATATTGAGTGAAAAAAAAATTTTCGATTTTTTGCAAAAAAGGATGATGTATACACTGCATTTTTTGCCAAAAAATTAAAAATTTTTTTTTGGCCAAATATTATACTGAAATGAAAGGGAATACTAAGAGCATCCAATAAAACTCATTTTCACTTCGAAATTCCTTTTGGTTGCTGAGAAAATGATGATTATGGAGGATCGATTATAGCAATTTTAATGCATTTTAATGCAAAATCCATACTAAATCTCCGAATTTCTCAGAGATTTATGCACTGCTAAATAGTCCTTTGATCTCCCTTTCATTTGAGTATAATATTGAGTGAAAAAAAAATTTTCGATTTTTTGCAAAAAAGGATGATGTATACACTGCATTTTTTGCCAAAAAATTAAAAATTTTTTTTTGGCCAAATATTATACTGAAATGAAAGGGAATACTAAGAGCATCCAATAAAACTCATTTTCACTTCGAAATTCCTTTTGGTTGCTGAGAAAATGATGATTATGGAGGATCGATTATAGCAATTTTAATGCATTTTAATGCAAAATCCATACTAAATCTCCGAATTTCTCAGAGATTTATGCACTGCTAAATAGTCCTTTGATCTCCCTTTCATTTGAGTATAATATTGAGTGAAAAAAAAATTTTCGATTTTTTGCAAAAAAGGATGATGTATACACTGCATTTTTTGCCAAAAAATTAAAAATTTTTTTTTGGCCAAATATTATACTGAAATGAAAGGGAATACTAAGAGCATCCAATAAAACTCATTTTCACTTCGAAATTCCTTTTGGTTGCTGAGAAAATGATGATTATGGAGGATCGATTATAGCAATTTTAATGCATTTTAATGCAAAATCCATACTAAATCTCCGAATTTCTCAGAGATTTATGCACTGCTAAATAGTCCTTTGATCTCCCTTTCATTTGAGTATAATATTGAGTGAAAAAAAAATTTTCGATTTTTTGCAAAAAAGGATGATGTATACACTGCATTTTTTGCCAAAAAATTAAAATTTTTTTTTGGCCAAATATTATACTGAAATGAAAGGGAATACTAAGAGCATCCAATAAAACTCATTTTCACTTCGAAATTCCTTTTGGTTGCTGAGAAAATGATGATTATGGAGGATCGATTATAGCAATTTTAATGCATTTTAATGCAAAATCCATACTAAATCTCCGAATTTCTCAGAGATTTATGCACTGCTAAATAGTCCTTTGATCTCCCTTTCATTTGAGTATAATATTGAGTGAAAAAAAAATTTTCGATTTTTTGCAAAAAAGGATGATGTATACACTGCATTTTTTGCCAAAAAATTAAAAATTTTTTTTTGGCCAAATATTATACTGAAATGAAAGGGAATACTAAGAGCATCCAATAAAACTCATTTTCACTTCGAAATTCCTTTTGGTTGCTGAGAAAATGATGATTATGGAGGATCGATTATAGCAATTTTAATGCATTTTAATGCAAAATCCATACTAAATCTCCGAATTTCTCAGAGATTTATGCACTGCTAAATAGTCCTTTGATCTCCCTTTCATTTGAGTATAATATTGAGTGAAAAAAAAATTTTCGATTTTTTGCAAAAAAGGATGATGTATACACTGCATTTTTTGCCAAAAAATTAAAAATTTTTTTTTGGCCAAATATTATACTGAAATGAAAGGGAATACTAAGAGCATCCAATAAAACTCATTTTCACTTCGAAATTCCTTTTGGTTGCTGAGAAAATGATGATTATGGAGGATCGATTATAGCAATTTTAATGCATTTTAATGCAAAATCCATACTAAATCTCCAAATTTCTCAGAGATTTATGCACTGCTAAATAGTCCTTTGATCTCCCTTTCATTTGAGTATAATATTGAGTGAAAAAAAAATTTTCGATTTTTTGCAAAAAAGGATGATGTATACACTGCATTTTTTGCCAAAAAATGAAAAATTTTTTTTTGGCCAAATATTATACTGAAATGAAAGGGAATACTAAGAGCATCCAATAAAACTCATTTTCACTTCGAAATTCCTTTTGGTTGCTGAGAAAATGATGATTATGAAGGATCGATTATAGCAATTTTAATGCATTTTAATGCAAAATCCATACTAAATCTCCGAATTTTTTAGAGATTTATGCACTGCTAAATAGTCCTTTGATCTCCCTTTCATTTGAGTATAATATTGAGTGAAAAAAAAATTTTCGATTTTTTGCAAAAAAAGGATGATGTATACACTGCATTTTTTGCCAAAAAATGAAAAATTTTTTTTTGGCCAAATATTATACTGAAATGAAAGGGAATACTAAGAGCATCCAATAAAACTCATTTTCACTTCGAAATTCCTTTTGGTTGCTGAGAAAATGATGATTATGGAGGATCGATTATAGCAATTTTAATGCATTTTAATGCAAAATCCATACTAAATCTCCGAATTTTTTAGAGATTTATGCACTGCTAAATAGTCCTTTGATCTCCCTTTCATTTGAGTATAATATTGAGTGAAAAAAAAATTTTCGATTTTTTGCAAAAAAGGATGATGTATACACTGCATTTTTTGCCAAAAAATTAAAAATTTTTTTTTGGCCAAATATTATACTGAAATGAAAGGGAATACTAAGAGCATCCAATAAAACTCATTTTCACTTCGAAATTCCTTTTGGTTGCTGAGAAAATGATGATTATGGAGGATCGATTATAGCAATTTTAATGCATTTTAATGCAAAATCCATACTAAATCTCCGAATTTCTCAGAGATTTATGCACTGATAAATAGTCCTTTGATCTCCCTTTCATTTGAGTATAATATTGAGTGAAAAAAAAATTTTCGATTTTTTGCAAAAAAAGGATGATGTATACACTGCATTTTTTGCCAAAAAATGAAAAATTTTTTTTTGGCCAAATATTATACTGAAATGAAAGGGAATACTAAGAGCATCCAATAAAACTCATTTTCACTTCGAAATTCCTTTTGGTTGCTGAGAAAATGATGATTATGGAGGATCGATTATAGCAATTTTAATGCATTTTAATGCAAAATCCATACTAAATCTCCGAATTTCTCAGAGATTTATGCACTGCTAAATAGTCCTTTGATCTCCCTTTCATTTGAGTATAATATTGAGTGAAAAAAAAATTTTCGATTTTTTGCAAAAAAGGATGATGTATACACTGCATTTTTTGCCAAAAAATTAAAAATTTTTTTTGGCCAAATATTATACTGAAATGAAAGGGAATACTAAGAGCATCCAATAAAACTCATTTTCACTTCGAAATTCCTTTTGGTTGCTGAGAAAATGATGATTATGGAGGATCGATTATAGCAATTTTAATGCATTTTAATGCAAAATCCATACTAAATCTCCGAATTTCTCAGAGATTTATGCACTGCTAAATAGTCCTTTGATCTCCCTTTCATTTGAGTATAATATTGAGTGAAAAAAAAATTTTCGATTTTTTGCAAAAAAGGATGATGTATACACTGCATTTTTTGCCAAAAAATGAAAAATTTTTTTTTGGCCAAATATTATACTGAAATGAAAGGGAATACTAAGAGCATCCAATAAAACTCATTTTCACTTCGAAATTCCTTTTGGTTGCTGAGAAAATGATGATTATGGAGGATCGATTATAGCAATTTTAATGCATTTTAATGCAAAATCCATACTAAATCTCCGAATTTCTCAGAGATTTATGCACTGCTAAATAGTCCTTTGATCTCCCTTTCATTTGAGTATAATATTGAGTGAAAAAAAAATTTTCGATTTTTTGCAAAAAAGGATGATGTATACACTGCATTTTTTGCCAAAAAATTAAAAATTTTTTTTTGGCCAAATATTATACTGAAATGAAAGGGAATACTAAGAGCATCCAATAAAACTCATTTTCACTTCGAAATTCCTTTTGGTTGCTGAGAAAATGATGATTATGGAGGATCGATTATAGCAATTTTAATGCATTTTAATGCAAAATCCATACTAAATCTCCAAATTTCTCAGAGATTTATGCACTGCTAAATAGTCCTTTGATCTCCCTTTCATTTGAGTATAATATTGAGTGAAAAAAAATTTTCGATTTTTTGCAAAAAAGGATGATGTATACACTGCATTTTTTGCCAAAAAATGAAAAATTTTTTTTTGGCCAAATATTATACTGAAATGAAAGGGAATACTAAGAGCATCCAATAAAACTCATTTTCACTTCGAAATTCCTTTTGGTTGCTGAGAAAATGATGATTATGAAGGATCGATTATAGCAATTTTAATGCATTTTAATGCAAAATCCATACTAAATCTCCGAATTTTTTAGAGATTTATGCACTGCTAAATAGTCCTTTGATCTCCCTTTCATTTGAGTATAATATTGAGTGAAAAAAAATTTTCGATTTTTTGCAAAAAAGGATGATGTATACACTGCATTTTTTGCCAAAAAATTAAAAATTTTTTTTTGGCCAAATATTATACTGAAATGAAAGGGAATACTAAGAGCATCCAATAAAACTCATTTTCACTTCGAAATTCCTTTTGGTTGCTGAGAAAATGATGATTATGGAGGATCGATTATAGCAATTTTAATGCATTTTAATGCAAAATCCATACTAAATCTCCGAATTTCTCAGAGATTTATGCACTGATAAATAGTCCTTTGATCTCCCTTTCATTTGAGTATAATATTGAGTGAAAAAAAAATTTTCGATTTTTTGCAAAAAAAGGATGATGTATACACTGCATTTTTTGCCAAAAAATGAAAAATTTTTTTTTGGCCAAATATTATACTGAAATGAAAGGGAATACTAAGAGCATCCAATAAAACTCATTTTCACTTCGAAATTCCTTTTGGTTGCTGAGAAAATGATGATTATGGAGGATCGATTATAGCAATTTTAATGCATTTTAATGCAAAATCCATACTAAATCTCCGAATTTCTCAGAGATTTATGCACTGCTAAATAGTCCTTTGATCTCCCTTTCATTTGAGTATAATATTGAGTGAAAAAAAAATTTTCGATTTTTTGCAAAAAAGGATGATGTATACACTGCATTTTTTGCCAAAAAATTAAAAATTTTTTTTTGGCCAAATATTATACTGAAATGAAAGGGAATACTAAGAGCATCCAATAAAACTCATTTTCACTTCGAAATTCCTTTTGGTTGCTGAGAAAATGATGATTATGGAGGATCGATTATAGCAATTTTAATGCATTTTAATGCAAAATCCATACTAAATCTCCGAATTTCTCAGAGATTTATGCACTGCTAAATAGTCCTTTGATCTCCCTTTCATTTGAGTATAATATTGAGTGAAAAAAAAATTTTCGATTTTTTGCAAAAAAGGATGATGTATACACTGCATTTTTTGCCAAAAAATGAAAAATTTTTTTTTGGCCAAATATTATACTGAAATGAAAGGGAATACTAAGAGCATCCAATAAAACTCATTTTCACTTCGAAATTCCTTTTGGTTGCTGAGAAAATGATGATTATGAAGGATCGATTATAGCAATTTTAATGCATTTTAATGCAAAATCCATACTAAATCTCCGAATTTTTTAGAGATTTATGCACTGCTAAATAGTCCTTTGATCTCCCTTTCATTTGAGTATAATATTGAGTGAAAAAAAAATTTTCGATTTTTTGCAAAAAAAGGATGATGTATACACTGCATTTTTTGCCAAAAAATGAAAAATTTTTTTTTGGCCAAATATTATACTGAAATGAAAGGGAATACTAAGAGCATCCAATAAAACTCATTTTCACTTCGAAATTCCTTTTGGTTGCTGAGAAAATGATGATTATGGAGGATCGATTATAGCAATTTTAATGCAAAATCCATACTAAATCTCCGAATTTCTCAGAGATTTATGCACTGCTAAATAGTCCTTTGATCTCCCTTTCATTTGAGTATAATATTGAGTGAAAAAAAAATTTTCGATTTTTTGCAAAAAAGGATGATGTATACACTGCATTTTTTGCCAAAAAATGAAAAATTTTTTTTGGCCAAATATTATACTGAAATGAAAGGGAATACTAAGAGCATCCAATAAAACTCATTTTCACTTCGAAATTCCTTTTGGTTGCTGAGAAAATGATGATTATGGAGGATCGATTATAGCAATTTTAATGCATTTTAATGCAAAATCCATACTAAATCTCCGAATTTCTCAGAGATTTATGCACTGCTAAATAGTCCTTTGATCTCCCTTTCATTTGAGTATAATATTGAGTGAAAAAAAAATTTTCGATTTTTTGCAAAAAAGGATGATGTATACACTGCATTTTTTGCCAAAAAATGAAAAATTTTTTTTTGGCCAAATATTATACTGAAATGAAAGGGAATACTAAGAGCATCCAATAAAACTCATTTTCACTTCGAAATTCCTTTTGGTTGCTGAGAAAATGATGATTATGGAGGATCGATTATAGCAATTTTAATGCATTTTAATGCAAAATCCATACTAAATCTCCGAATTTTTTAGAGATTTATGCACTGCTAAATAGTCCTTTGATCTCCCTTTCATTTGAGTATAATATTGAGTGAAAAAAAAATTTTCGATTTTTTGCAAAAAAGGATGATGTATACACTGCATTTTTTGCCAAAAAATTAAAAATTTTTTTTTGGCCAAATATTATACTGAAATGAATGGGAATACTAAGAGCATCCAATAAAACTCATTTTCACTTCGAAATTCCTTTTGGTTGCTGAGAAAATGATGATTATGGAGGATCGATTATAGCAATTTTAATGCATTTTAATGCAAAATCCATACTAAATCTCCGAATTTCTCAGAGATTTATGCACTGCTAATAGTCCTTTGATCTCCCTTTCATTTGAGTATAATATTGAGTGAAAAAAAAATTTTCGATTTTTTGCAAAAAAAGGATGATGTATACACTGCATTTTTTGCCAAAAAATGAAAAATTTTTTTTTGGCCAAATATTATACTGAAATGAAAGGGAATACTAAGAGCATCCAATAAAACTCATTTTCACTTCGAAATTCCTTTTGGTTGCTGAGAAAATGATGATTATGGAGGATCGATTATAGCAATTTTAATGCATTTTAATGCAAAATCCATACTAAATCTCCGAATTTCTCAGAGATTTATGCACTGCTAAATAGTCCTTTGATCTCCCTTTCATTTGAGTATAATATTGAGTGAAAAAAAATTTTTCGATTTTTTGCAAAAAAGGATGATGTATACACTGCATTTTTTGCCAAAAAATTAAAAATTTTTTTTTGGCCAAATATTATACTGAAATGAAAGGGAATACTAAGAGCATCCAATAAAACTCATTTTCACTTCGAAATTCCTTTTGGTTGCTGAGAAAATGATGATTATGGAGGATCGATTATAGCAATTTTAATGCATTTTAATGCAAAATCCATACTAAATCTCCGAATTTCTCAGAGATTTATGCACTGCTAAATAGTCCTTTGATCTCCCTTTCATTTGAGTATAATATTGAGTGAAAAAAAAATTTTCGATTTTTTGCAAAAAAAGGATGATGTATACACTGCATTTTTTGCCAAAAAATGAAAAATTTTTTTTTGGCCAAATATTATACTGAAATGAAAGGGAATACTAAGAGCATCCAATAAAACTCATTTTCACTTCGAAATTCCTTTTGGTTGCTGAGAAAATGATGATTATGGAGGATCGATTATAGCAATTTTAATGCATTTTAATGCAAAATCCATACTAAATCTCCGAATTTCTCAGAGATTTATGCACTGCTAAATAGTCCTTTGATCTCCCTTTCATTTGAGTATAATATTGAGTGAAAAAAAAATTTTCGATTTTTTGCAAAAAAGGATGATGTATACACTGCATTTTTTGCCAAAAAATTAAAAATTTTTTTTTGGCCAAATATTATACTGAAATGAATGGGAATACTAAGAGCATCCAATAAAACTCATTTTCACTTCGAAATTCCTTTTGGTTGCTGAGAAAATGATGATTATGGAGGATCGATTATAGCAATTTTAATGCATTTTAATGCAAAATCCATACTAAATCTCCGAATTTCTCAGAGATTTATGCACTGCTAAATAGTCCTTTGATCTCCCTTTCATTTGAGTATAATATTGAGTGAAAAAAAAATTTTCGATTTTTTGCAAAAAAAGGATGATGTATACACTGCATTTTTTGCCAAAAAATGAAAAATTTTTTTTTGGCCAAATATTATACTGAAATGAAAGGGAATACTAAGAGCATCCAATAAAACTCATTTTCACTTCGAAATTCCTTTTGGTTGCTGAGAAAATGATGATTATGGAGGATCGATTATAGCAATTTTAATGCATTTTAATGCAAAATCCATACTAAATCTCCGAATTTTTTAGAGATTTATGCACTGCTAAATAGTCCTTTGATCTCCCTTTCATTTGAGTATAATATTGAGTGAAAAAAAAATTTTCGATTTTTTGCAAAAAAGGATGATGTATACACTGCATTTTTTGCCAAAAAATTAAAAATTTTTTTTTGGCCAAATATTATACTGAAATGAATGGGAATACTAAGAGCATCCAATAAAACTCATTTTCACTTCGAAATTCCTTTTGGTTGCTGAGAAAATGATGATTATGGAGGATCGATTATAGCAATTTTAATGCATTTTAATGCAAAATCCATACTAAATCTCCGAATTTCTCAGAGATTTATGCACTGCTAAATAGTCCTTTGATCTCCCTTTCATTTGAGTATAATATTGAGTGAAAAAAAAATTTTCGATTTTTTGCAAAAAAAGGATGATGTATACACTGCATTTTTTGCCAAAAAATGAAAAATTTTTTTTTGGCCAAATATTATACTGAAATGAAAGGGAATACTAAGAGCATCCAATAAAACTCATTTTCACTTCGAAATTCCTTTTGGTTGCTGAGAAAATGATGATTATGGAGGATCGATTATAGCAATTTTAATGCATTTTAATGCAAAATCCATACTAAATCTCCGAATTTCTCAGAGATTTATGCACTGCTAAATAGTCCTTTGATCTCCCTTTCATTTGAGTATAATATTGAGTGAAAAAAAATTTTTCGATTTTTTGCAAAAAAGGATGATGTATACACTGCATTTTTTGCCAAAAAATTAAAAATTTTTTTTTGGCCAAATATTATACTGAAATGAAAGGGAATACTAAGAGCATCCAATAAAACTCATTTTCACTTCGAAATTCCTTTTGGTTGCTGAGAAAATGATGATTATGGAGGATCGATTATAGCAATTTTAATGCATTTTAATGCAAAATCCATACTAAATCTCCGAATTTCTCAGAGATTTATGCACTGCTAAATAGTCCTTTGATCTCCCTTTCATTTGAGTATAATATTGAGTGAAAAAAAAATTTTCGATTTTTTGCAAAAAAAGGATGATGTATACACTGCATTTTTTGCCAAAAAATGAAAAATTTTTTTTTGGCCAAATATTATACTGAAATGAAAGGGAATACTAAGAGCATCCAATAAAACTCATTTTCACTTCGAAATTCCTTTTGGTTGCTGAGAAAATGATGATTATGGAGGATCGATTATAGCAATTTTAATGCATTTTAATGCAAAATCCATACTAAATCTCCGAATTTCTCAGAGATTTATGCACTGCTAAATAGTCCTTTGATCTCCCTTTCATTTGAGTATAATATTGAGTGAAAAAAAAATTTTCGATTTTTTGCAAAAAAGGATGATGTATACACTGCATTTTTTGCCAAAAAATTAAAAATTTTTTTTTGGCCAAATATTATACTGAAATGAATGGGAATACTAAGAGCATCCAATAAAACTCATTTTCACTTCGAAATTCCTTTTGGTTGCTGAGAAAATGATGATTATGGAGGATCGATTATAGCAATTTTAATGCATTTTAATGCAAAATCCATACTAAATCTCCGAATTTCTCAGAGATTTATGCACTGCTAAATAGTCCTTTGATCTCCCTTTCATTTGAGTATAATATTGAGTGAAAAAAAAATTTTCGATTTTTTGCAAAAAAAGGATGATGTATACACTGCATTTTTTGCCAAAAAATGAAAAATTTTTTTTTGGCCAAATATTATACTGAAATGAAAGGGAATACTAAGAGCATCCAATAAAACTCATTTTCACTTCGAAATTCCTTTTGGTTGCTGAGAAAATGATGATTATGGAGGATCGATTATAGCAATTTTAATGCATTTTAATGCAAAATCCATACTAAATCTCCGAATTTCTCAGAGATTTATGCACTGCTAAATAGTCCTTTGATCTCCCTTTCATTTGAGTATAATATTGAGTGAAAAAAAATTTTTCGATTTTTTGCAAAAAAGGATGATGTATACACTGCATTTTTTGCCAAAAAATTAAAAATTTTTTTTTGGCCAAATATTATACTGAAATGAAAGGGAATACTAAGAGCATCCAATAAAACTCATTTTCACTTCGAAATTCCTTTTGGTTGCTGAGAAAATGATGATTATGGAGGATCGATTATAGCAATTTTAATGCATTTTAATGCAAAATCCATACTAAATCTCCGAATTTCTCAGAGATTTATGCACTGCTAAATAGTCCTTTGATCTCCCTTTCATTTGAGTATAATATTGAGTGAAAAAAAAATTTTCGATTTTTTGCAAAAAAAGGATGATGTATACACTGCATTTTTTGCCAAAAAATGAAAAATTTTTTTTGGCCAAATATTATACTGAAATGAAAGGGAATACTAAGAGCATCCAATAAAACTCATTTTCACTTCGAAATTCCTTTTGGTTGCTGAGAAAATGATGATTATGGAGGATCGATTATAGCAATTTTAATGCATTTTAATGCAAAATCCATACTAAATCTCCGAATTTCTCAGAGATTTATGCACTGCTAAATAGTCCTTTGATCTCCCTTTCATTTGAGTATAATATTGAGTGAAAAAAAATTTTTCGATTTTTTGCAAAAAAGGATGATGTATACACTGCATTTTTTGCCAAAAAATTAAAAATTTTTTTTTGGCCAAATATTATACTGAAATGAAAGGGAATACTAAGAGCATCCAATAAAACTCATTTTCACTTCGAAATTCCTTTTGGTTGCTGAGAAAATGATGATTATGGAGGATCGATTATAGCAATTTTAATGCATTTTAATGCAAAATCCATACTAAATCTCCGAATTTCTCAGAGATTTATGCACTGCTAAATAGTCCTTTGATCTCCCTTTCATTTGAGTATAATATTGAGTGAAAAAAAAATTTTCGATTTTTTGCAAAAAAAGGATGATGTATACACTGCATTTTTTGCCAAAAAATGAAAAATTTTTTTTTTGGCCAAATATTATACTGAAATGAAAGGGAATACTAAGAGCATCCAATAAAACTCATTTTCACTTCGAAATTCCTTTTGGTTGCTGAGAAAATGATGATTATGGAGGATCGATTATAGCAATTTTAATGCAAAATCCATACTAAATCTCCGAATTTCTCAGAGATTTATGCACTGCTAAATAGTCCTTTGATCTCCCTTTCATTTGAGTATAATATTGAGTGAAAAAAAATTTTTCGATTTTTTGCAAAAAAGGATGATGTATACACTGCATTTTTTGCCAAAAAATGAAAAATTTTTTTTTGGCCAAATATTATACTGAAATGAAAGGGAATACTAAGAGCATCCAATAAAACTCATTTTCACTTCGAAATTCCTTTTGGTTGCTGAGAAAATGATGATTATGGAGGATCGATTATAGCAATTTTAATGCATTTTAATGCAAAATCCATACTAAATCTCCGAATTTCTCAGAGATTTATGCACTGCTAAATAGTCCTTTGATCTCCCTTTCATTTGAGTATAATATTGAGTGAAAAAAAAATTTTCGATTTTTTGCAAAAAAGGATGATGTATACACTGCATTTTTTGCCAAAAAATGAAAAATTTTTTTTTGGCCAAATATTATACTGAAATGAAAGGGAATACTAAGAGCATCCAATAAAACTCATTTTCACTTCGAAATTCCTTTTGGTTGCTGAGAAAATGATGATTATGGAGGATCGATTATAGCAATTTTAATGCATTTTAATGCAAAATCCATACTAAATCTCCGAATTTTTTAGAGATTTATGCACTGCTAAATAGTCCTTTGATCTCCCTTTCATTTGAGTATAATATTGAGTGAAAAAAAAATTTTCGATTTTTTGCAAAAAAGGATGATGTATACACTGCATTTTTTGCCAAAAAATTAAAAATTTTTTTTTGGCCAAATATTATACTGAAATGAATGGGAATACTAAGAGCATCCAATAAAACTCATTTTCACTTCGAAATTCCTTTTGGTTGCTGAGAAAATGATGATTATGGAGGATCGATTATAGCAATTTTAATGCATTTTAATGCAAAATCCATACTAAATCTCCGAATTTCTCAGAGATTTATGCACTGCTAAATAGTCCTTTGATCTCCCTTTCATTTGAGTATAATATTGAGTGAAAAAAAAATTTTCGATTTTTTGCAAAAAAAGGATGATGTATACACTGCATTTTTTGCCAAAAAATGAAAAATTTTTTTTTGGCCAAATATTATACTGAAATGAAAGGGAATACTAAGAGCATCCAATAAAACTCATTTTCACTTCGAAATTCCTTTTGGTTGCTGAGAAAATGATGATTATGGAGGATCGATTATAGCAATTTTAATGCATTTTAATGCAAAATCCATACTAAATCTCCGAATTTCTCAGAGATTTATGCACTGCTAAATAGTCCTTTGATCTCCCTTTCATTTGAGTATAATATTGAGTGAAAAAAAATTTTTCGATTTTTTGCAAAAAAGGATGATGTATACACTGCATTTTTTGCCAAAAAATTAAAAATTTTTTTTTGGCCAAATATTATACTGAAATGAAAGGGAATACTAAGAGCATCCAATAAAACTCATTTTCACTTCGAAATTCCTTTTGGTTGCTGAGAAAATGATGATTATGGAGGATCGATTATAGCAATTTTAATGCATTTTAATGCAAAATCCATACTAAATCTCCGAATTTCTCAGAGATTTATGCACTGCTAAATAGTCCTTTGATCTCCCTTTCATTTGAGTATAATATTGAGTGAAAAAAAAATTTTCGATTTTTTGCAAAAAAAGGATGATGTATACACTGCATTTTTTGCCAAAAAATGAAAAATTTTTTTTTTGGCCAAATATTATACTGAAATGAAAGGGAATACTAAGAGCATCCAATAAAACTCATTTTCACTTCGAAATTCCTTTTGGTTGCTGAGAAAATGATGATTATGGAGGATCGATTATAGCAATTTTAATGCATTTTAATGCAAAATCCATACTAAATCTCCGAATTTTTTAGAGATTTATGCACTGCTAAATAGTCCTTTGATCTCCCTTTCATTTGAGTATAATATTGAGTGAAAAAAAAATTTTCGATTTTTTGCAAAAAAGGATGATGTATACACTGCATTTTTTGCCAAAAAATGAAAAATTTTTTTTTGGCCAAATATTATACTGAAATGAAAGGGAATACTAAGAGCATCCAATAAAACTCATTTTCACTTCGAAATTCCTTTTGGTTGCTGAGAAAATGATGATTATGGAGGATCGATTATAGCAATTTTAATGCATTTTAATGCAAAATCCATACTAAATCTCCGAATTTCTCAGAGATTTATGCACTGCTAAATAGTCCTTTGATCTCCCTTTCATTTGAGTATAATATTGAGTGAAAAAAAAATTTTCGATTTTTTGCAAAAAAGGATGATGTATACACTGCATTTTTTGCCAAAAAATTAAAAATTTTTTTTTGGCCAAATATTATACTGAAATGAAAGGGAATACTAAGAGCATCCAATAAAACTCATTTTCACTTCGAAATTCCTTTTGGTTGCTGAGAAAATGATGATTATGGAGGATCGATTATAGCAATTTTAATGCATTTTAATGCAAAATCCATACTAAATCTCCGAATTTCTCAGAGATTTATGCACTGCTAAATAGTCCTTTGATCTCCCTTTCATTTGAGTATAATATTGAGTGAAAAAAAAATTTTCGATTTTTTGCAAAAAAGGATGATGTATACACTGCATTTTTTGCCAAAAAATGAAAAATTTTTTTTTGGCCAAATATTATACTGAAATGAAAGGGAATACTAAGAGCATCCAATAAAACTCATTTTCACTTCGAAATTCCTTTTGGTTGCTGAGAAAATGATGATTATGAAGGATCGATTATAGCAATTTTAATGCATTTTAATGCAAAATCCATACTAAATCTCCGAATTTCTCAGAGATTTATGCACTGCCAAATAGTCCTTTGATCTCCCTTTCATTTGAGTATAATATTGAGTGAAAAAAAAATTTTCGATTTTTTGCAAAAAAGGATGATGTATACACTGCATTTTTTGCCAAAAAAATTAAAAATTTTTTTTTGGCCAAATATTATACTGAAATGAAAGGGAATACTAAGAGCATCCAATAAAACTCATTTTCACTTCGAAATTCCTTTTGGTTGCTGAGAAAATGATGATTATGGAGGATCGATTATAGCAATTTTAATGCATTTTAATGCAAAATCCATACTAAATCTCCGAATTTCTCAGAGATTTATGCACTGCTAAATAGTCCTTTGATCTCCCTTTCATTTGAGTATAATATTGAGTGAAAAAAAAATTTTCGATTTTTTGCAAAAAAAGGATGATGTATACACTGCATTTTTTGCCAAAAAATGAAAAATTTTTTTTTGGCCAAATATTATACTGAAATGAAAGGGAATACTAAGAGCATCCAATAAAACTCATTTTCACTTCGAAATTCCTTTTGGTTGCTGAGAAAATGATGATTATGGAGGATCGATTATAGCAATTTTAATGCATTTTAATGCAAAATCCATACTAAATCTCCGAATTTCTCAGAGATTTATGCACTGCTAAATAGTCCTTTGATCTCCCTTTCATTTGAGTATAATATTGAGTGAAAAAAAATTTTCGATTTTTTGCAAAAAAGGATGATGTATACACTGCATTTTTTGCCAAAAAATGAAAAATTTTTTTTTGGCCAAATATTATACTGAAATGAAAGGGAATACTAAGAGCATCCAATAAAACTCATTTTCACTTCGAAATTCCTTTTGGTTGCTGAGAAAATGATGATTATGAAGGATCGATTATAGCAATTTTAATGCATTTTAATGCAAAATCCATACTAAATCTCCGAATTTTTTAGAGATTTATGCACTGCTAAATAGTCCTTTGATCTCCCTTTCATTTGAGTATAATATTGAGTGAAAAAAAAATTTTCGATTTTTTGCAAAAAAAGGATGATGTATACACTGCATTTTTTGCCAAAAAATGAAAAATTTTTTTTTGGCCAAATATTATACTGAAATGAAAGGGAATACTAAGAGCATCCAATAAAACTCATTTTCACTTCGAAATTCCTTTTGGTTGCTGAGAAAATGATGATTATGGAGGATCGATTATAGCAATTTTAATGCATTTTAATGCAAAATCCATACTAAATCTCCGAATTTTTTAGAGATTTATGCACTGCTAAATAGTCCTTTGATCTCCCTTTCATTTGAGTATAATATTGAGTGAAAAAAAAATTTTCGATTTTTTGCAAAAAAGGATGATGTATACACTGCATTTTTTGCCAAAAAATTAAAAATTTTTTTTTGGCCAAATATTATACTGAAATGAAAGGGAATACTAAGAGCATCCAATAAAACTCATTTTCACTTCGAAATTCCTTTTGGTTGCTGAGAAAATGATGATTATGGAGGATCGATTATAGCAATTTTAATGCATTTTAATGCAAAATCCATACTAAATCTCCGAATTTCTCAGAGATTTATGCACTGCTAAATAGTCCTTTGATCTCCCTTTCATTTGAGTATAATATTGAGTGAAAAAAAAATTTTCGATTTTTTGCAAAAAAAGGATGATGTATACACTGCATTTTTTGCCAAAAAATGAAAAAATTTTTTTTGGCCAAATATTATACTGAAATGAAAGGGAATACTAAGAGCATCCAATAAAACTCATTTTCACTTCGAAATTCCTTTTGGTTGCTGAGAAAATGATGATTATGGAGGATCGATTATAGCAATTTTAATGCAAAATCCATACTAAATCTCCGAATTTCTCAGAGATTTATGCACTGCTAAATAGTCCTTTGATCTCCCTTTCATTTGAGTATAATATTGAGTGAAAAAAAAATTTTCGATTTTTTGCAAAAAAGGATGATGTATACACTGCATTTTTTGCCAAAAAATTAAAAATTTTTTTTTGGCCAAATATTATACTGAAATGAAAGGGAATACTAAGAGCATCCAATAAAACTCATTTTCACTTCGAAATTCCTTTTGGTTGCTGAGAAAATGATGATTATGGAGGATCGATTATAGCAATTTTAATGCATTTTAATGCAAAATCCATACTAAATCTCCGAATTTCTCAGAGATTTATGCACTGCTAAATAGTCCTTTGATCTCCCTTTCATTTGAGTATAATATTGAGTGAAAAAAAAATTTTCGATTTTTTGCAAAAAAGGATGATGTATACACTGCATTTTTTGCCAAAAAATGAAAAATTTTTTTTTGGCCAAATATTATACTGAAATGAAAGGGAATACTAAGAGCATCCAATAAAACTCATTTTCACTTCGAAATTCCTTTTGGTTGCTGAGAAAATGATGATTATGAAGGATCGATTATAGCAATTTTAATGCATTTTAATGCAAAATCCATACTAAATCTCCGAATTTCTCAGAGATTTATGCACTGCTAAATAGTCCTTTGATCTCCCTTTCATTTGAGTATAATATTGAGTGAAAAAAAAAATTTTCGATTTTTTGCAAAAAAAGGATGATGTATACACTGCATTTTTTGCCAAAAAATGAAAAATTTTTTTTTGGCCAAATATTATACTGAAATGAAAGGGAATACTAAGAGCATCCAATAAAACTCATTTTCACTTCGAAATTCCTTTTGGTTGCTGAGAAAATGATGATTATGGAGGATCGATTATAGCAATTTTAATGCATTTTAATGCAAAATCCATACTAAATCTCCGAATTTCTCAGAGATTTATGCACTGCTAAATAGTCCTTTGATCTCCCTTTCATTTGAGTATAATATTGAGTGAAAAAAAAATTTTCGATTTTTTGCAAAAAAGGATGATGTATACACTGCATTTTTTGCCAAAAAATGAAAAATTTTTTTTTGGCCAAATATTATACTGAAATGAAAGGGAATACTAAGAGCATCCAATAAAACTCATTTTCACTTCGAAATTCCTTTTGGTTGCTGAGAAAATGATGATTATGGAGGATCGATTATAGCAATTTTAATGCATTTTAATGCAAAATCCATACTAAATCTCCGAATTTTTTAGAGATTTATGCACTGCTAAATAGTCCTTTGATCTCCCTTTCATTTGAGTATAATATTGAGTGAAAAAAAAATTTTCGATTTTTTGCAAAAAAGGATGATGTTATACACTGCATTTTTTGCCAAAAAATGAAAATTTTTTTTTGGCCAAATATTATACTGAAATGAAAGGGAATACTAAGAGCATCCAATAAAACTCATTTTCACTTCGAAATTCCTTTTGGTTGCTGAGAAAATGATGATTATGAAGGATCGATTATAGCAATTTTAATGCATTTTAATGCAAAATCCATACTAAATCTCCGAATTTCTCAGAGATTTATGCACTGCTAAATAGTCCTTTGATCTCCCTTTCATTTGAGTATAATATTGAGTGAAAAAAAAATTTTCGATTTTTTGCAAAAAAGGATGATGTATACACTGCATTTTTTGCCAAAAAATTAAAAATTTTTTTTTGGCCAAATATTATACTGAAATGAAAGGGAATACTAAGAGCATCCAATAAAACTCATTTTCACTTCGAAATTCCTTTTGGTTGCTGAGAAAATGATGATTATGGAGGATCGATTATAGCAATTTTAATGCATTTTAATGCAAAATCCATACTAAATCTCCGAATTTCTCAGAGATTTATGCACTGCTAAATAGTCCTTTGATCTCCCTTTCATTTGAGTATAATATTGAGTGAAAAAAAAATTTTCGATTTTTTGCAAAAAAAGGATGATGTATACACTGCATTTTTTGTCAAAAAATGAAAAATTTTTTTTTGGCCAAATATTATACTGAAATGAAAGGGAATACTAAGAGCATCCAATAAAACTCATTTTCACTTCGAAATTCCTTTTGGTTGCTGAGAAAATGATGATTATGGAGGATCGATTATAGCAATTTTAATGCATTTTAATGCAAAATCCATACTAAATCTCCGAATTTCTCAGAGATTTATGCACTGCTAAATAGTCCTTTGATCTCCCTTTCATTTGAGTATAATATTGAGTGAAAAAAAATTTTCGATTTTTTGCAAAAAAGGATGATGTATACACTGCATTTTTTGCCAAAAAATTAAAAATTTTTTTTGGCCAAATATTATACTGAAATGAAAGGGAATACTAAGAGCATCCAATAAAACTCATTTTCACTTCGAAATTCCTTTTGGTTGCTGAGAAAATGATGATTATGGAGGATCGATTATAGCAATTTTAATGCATTTTAATGCAAAATCCATACTAAATCTCCGAATTTCTCAGAGATTTATGCACTGCTAAATAGTCCTTTGATCTCCCTTTCATTTGAGTATAATATTGAGTGAAAAAAAAATTTTCGATTTTTTGCAAAAAAGGATGATGTATACACTGCATTTTTTGCCAAAAAATTAAAAATTTTTTTTTGGCCAAATATTATACTGAAATGAAAGGGAATACTAAGAGCATCCAATAAAACTCATTTTCACTTCGAAATTCCTTTTGGTTGCTGAGAAAATGATGATTATGGAGGATCGATTATAGCAATTTTAATGCATTTTAATGCAAAATCCATACTAAATCTCCGAATTTTTTAGAGATTTATGCACTGCTAAATAGTCCTTTGATCTCCCTTTCATTTGAGTATAATATTGAGTGAAAAAAAAATTTTCGATTTTTTGCAAAAAAGGATGATGTATACACTGCATTTTTTGCCAAAAAATTAAAAATTTTTTTTTGGCCAAATATTATACTGAAATGAAAGGGAATACTAAGAGCATCCAATAAAACTCATTTTCACTTCGAAATTCCTTTTGGTTGCTGAGAAAATGATGATTATGGAGGATCGATTATAGCAATTTTAATGCATTTTAATGCAAAATCCATACTAAATCTCCGAATTTCTCAGAGATTTATGCACTGCTAAATAGTCCTTTGATCTCCCTTTCATTTGAGTATAATATTGAGTGAAAAAAAAATTTTCGATTTTTTGCAAAAAAGGATGATGTATACACTGCATTTTTTGCCAAAAAATTAAAAATTTTTTTTTGGCCAAATATTATACTGAAATGAAAGGGAATACTAAGAGCATCCAATAAAACTCATTTTCACTTCGAAATTCCTTTTGGTTGCTGAGAAAATGATGATTATGGAGGATCGATTATAGCAATTTTAATGCATTTTAATGCAAAATCCATACTAAATCTCCGAATTTCTCAGAGATTTATGCACTGCTAAATAGTCCTTTGATCTCCCTTTCATTTGAGTATAATATTGAGTGAAAAAAAAATTTTCGATTTTTTGCAAAAAAAGGATGATGTATACACTGCATTTTTTGCCAAAAAATGAAAAATTTTTTTTTGGCCAAATATTATACTGAAATGAAAGGGAATACTAAGAGCATCCAATAAAACTCATTTTCACTTCGAAATTCCTTTTGGTTGCTGAGAAAATGATGATTATGGAGGATCGATTATAGCAATTTTAATGCATTTTAATGCAAAATCCATACTAAATCTCCGAATTTCTCAGAGATTTATGCACTGCTAAATAGTCCTTTGATCTCCCTTTCATTTGAGTATAATATTGAGTGAAAAAAAATTTTCGATTTTTTGCAAAAAAGGATGATGTATACACTGCATTTTTTGCCAAAAAATTAAAAATTTTTTTTGGCCAAATATTATACTGAAATGAAAGGGAATACTAAGAGCATCCAATAAAACTCATTTTCACTTCGAAATTCCTTTTGGTTGCTGAGAAAATGATGATTATGGAGGATCGATTATAGCAATTTTAATGCATTTTAATGCAAAATCCATACTAAATCTCCGAATTTCTCAGAGATTTATGCACTGCTAAATAGTCCTTTGATCTCCCTTTCATTTGAGTATAATATTGAGTGAAAAAAAAATTTTCGATTTTTTGCAAAAAAGGATGATGTATACACTGCATTTTTTGCCAAAAAATTAAAAATTTTTTTTTGGCCAAATATTATACTGAAATGAAAGGGAATACTAAGAGCATCCAATAAAACTCATTTTCACTTCGAAATTCCTTTTGGTTGCTGAGAAAATGATGATTATGGAGGATCGATTATAGCAATTTTAATGCATTTTAATGCAAAATCCATACTAAATCTCCGAATTTTTTAGAGATTTATGCACTGCTAAATAGTCCTTTGATCTCCCTTTCATTTGAGTATAATATTGAGTGAAAAAAAAATTTTCGATTTTTTGCAAAAAAGGATGATGTATACACTGCATTTTTTGCCAAAAAATTAAAAATTTTTTTTTGGCCAAATATTATACTGAAATGAAAGGGAATACTAAGAGCATCCAATAAAACTCATTTTCACTTCGAAATTCCTTTTGGTTGCTGAGAAAATGATGATTATGGAGGATCGATTATAGCAATTTTAATGCATTTTAATGCAAAATCCATACTAAATCTCCGAATTTCTCAGAGATTTATGCACTGCTAAATAGTCCTTTGATCTCCCTTTCATTTGAGTATAATATTGAGTGAAAAAAAAATTTTCGATTTTTTGCAAAAAAAGGATGATGTATACACTGCATTTTTTGCCAAAAAATGAAAAATTTTTTTTTGGCCAAATATTATACTGAAATGAAAGGGAATACTAAGAGCATCCAATAAAACTCATTTTCACTTCGAAATTCCTTTTGGTTGCTGAGAAAATGATGATTATGGAGGATCGATTATAGCAATTTTAATGCATTTTAATGCAAAATCCATACTAAATCTCCGAATTTCTCAGAGATTTATGCACTGCTAAATAGTCCTTTGATCTCCCTTTCATTTGAGTATAATATTGAGTGAAAAAAAAATTTTCGATTTTTTGCAAAAAAGGATGATGTATACACTGCATTTTTTGCCAAAAAATTAAAAATTTTTTTTTGGCCAAATATTATACTGAAATGAAAGGGAATACTAAGAGCATCCAATAAAACTCATTTTCACTTCGAAATTCCTTTTGGTTGCTGAGAAAATGATGATTATGGAGGATCGATTATAGCAATTTTAATGCATTTTAATGCAAAATCCATACTAAATCTCCGAATTTCTCAGAGATTTATGCACTGCTAAATAGTCCTTTGATCTCCCTTTCATTTGAGTATAATATTGAGTGAAAAAAAAATTTTCGATTTTTTGCAAAAAAGGATGATGTATACACTGCATTTTTTGCCAAAAAATGAAAAATTTTTTTTTGGCCAAATATTATACTGAAATGAAAGGGAATACTAAGAGCATCCAATAAAACTCATTTTCACTTCGAAATTCCTTTTGGTTGCTGAGAAAATGATGATTATGAAGGATCGATTATAGCAATTTTAATGCATTTTAATGCAAAATCCATACTAAATCTCCGAATTTCTCAGAGATTTATGCACTGCTAAATAGTCCTTTGATCTCCCTTTCATTTGAGTATAATATTGAGTGAAAAAAAATTTTCGATTTTTTGCAAAAAAGGATGATGTATACACTGCATTTTTTGCCAAAAAATGAAAAAATTTTTTTTGGCCAAATATTATACTGAAATGAAAGGGAATACTAAGAGCATCCAATAAAACTCATTTTCACTTCGAAATTCCTTTTGGTTGCTGAGAAAATGATGATTATGGAGGATCGATTATAGCAATTTTAATGCATTTTAATGCAAAATCCATACTAAATCTCCGAATTTTTTAGAGATTTATGCACTGCTAAATAGTCCTTTGATCTCCCTTTCATTTGAGTATAATATTGAGTGAAAAAAAATTTTCGATTTTTTGCAAAAAAGGATGATGTATACACTGCATTTTTTGCCAAAAAATTAAAAATTTTTTTTTGGCCAAATATTATACTGAAATGAAAGGGAATACTAAGAGCATCCAATAAAACTCATTTTCACTTCGAAATTCCTTTTGGTTGCTGAGAAAATGATGATTATGGAGGATCGATTATAGCAATTTTAATGCATTTTAATGCAAAATCCATACTAAATCTCCGAATTTCTCAGAGATTTATGCACTGCTAAATAGTCCTTTGATCTCCCTTTCATTTGAGTATAATATTGAGTGAAAAAAAAATTTTCGATTTTTTGCAAAAAAGGATGATGTATACACTGCATTTTTTGCCAAAAAATTAAAAATTTTTTTTTGGCCAAATATTATACTGAAATGAAAGGGAATACTAAGAGCATCCAATAAAACTCATTTTCACTTCGAAATTCCTTTTGGTTGCTGAGAAAATGATGATTATGGAGGATCGATTATAGCAATTTTAATGCATTTTAATGCAAAATCCATACTAAATCTCCGAATTTCTCAGAGATTTATGCACTGCTAAATAGTCCTTTGATCTCCCTTTCATTTGAGTATAATATTGAGTGAAAAAAAAATTTTCGATTTTTTGCAAAAAAAGGATGATGTATACACTGCATTTTTTGCCAAAAAATGAAAAATTTTTTTTTGGCCAAATATTATACTGAAATGAAAGGGAATACTAAGAGCATCCAATAAAACTCATTTTCACTTCGAAATTCCTTTTGGTTGCTGAGAAAATGATGATTATGGAGGATCGATTATAGCAATTTTAATGCATTTTAATGCAAAATCCATACTAAATCTCCGAATTTCTCAGAGATTTATGCACTGCTAAATAGTCCTTTGATCTCCCTTTCATTTGAGTATAATATTGAGTGAAAAAAAAATTTTCGATTTTTTGCAAAAAAGGATGATGTATACACTGCATTTTTTGCCAAAAAATTAAACATTTTTTTTTGGCCAAATATTATACTGAAATGAAAGGGAATACTAAGAGCATCCAATAAAACTCATTTTCACTTCGAAATTCCTTTTGGTTGCTGAGAAAATGATGATTATGGAGGATCGATTATAGCAATTTTAATGCATTTTAATGCAAAATCCATACTAAATCTCCGAATTTTTTAGAGATTTATGCACTGCTAAATAGTCCTTTGATCTCCCTTTCATTTGAGTATAATATTGAGTGAAAAAAAAATTTTCGATTTTTTGCAAAAAAGGATGATGTATACACTGCATTTTTTGCCAAAAAATTAAAAATTTTTTTTTGGCCAAATATTATACTGAAATGAAAGGGAATACTAAGAGCATCCAATAAAACTCATTTTCACTTCGAAATTCCTTTTGGTTGCTGAGAAAATGATGATTATGGAGGATCGATTATAGCAATTTTAATGCATTTTAATGCAAAATCCATACTAAATCTCCGAATTTCTCAGAGATTTATGCACTGCTAAATAGTCCTTTGATCTCCCTTTCATTTGAGTATAATATTGAGTGAAAAAAAAATTTTCGATTTTTTGCAAAAAAGGATGATGTATACACTGCATTTTTTGCCAAAAAAATTAAAAATTTTTTTTTGGCCAAATATTATACTGAAATGAAAGGGAATACTAAGAGCATCCAATAAAACTCATTTTCACTTCGAAATTCCTTTTGGTTGCTGAGAAAATGATGATTATGGAGGATCGATTATAGCAATTTTAATGCATTTTAATGCAAAATCCATACTAAATCTCCGAATTTCTCAGAGATTTATGCACTGCTAAATAGTCCTTTGATCTCCCTTTCATTTGAGTATAATATTGAGTGAAAAAAAAATTTTCGATTTTTTGCATTTTTTGCCAAAAAATGAAAAATTTTTTTTTGGCCAAATATTATACTGAAATGAAAGGGAATACTAAGAGCATCCAATAAAACTCATTTTCACTTCGAAATTCCTTTTGGTTGCTGAGAAAATGATGATTATGGAGGATCGATTATAGCAATTTTAATGCATTTTAATGCAAAATCCATACTAAATCTCCGAATTTCTCAGAGATTTATGCACTGCTAAATAGTCCTTTGATCTCCCTTTCATTTGAGTATAATATTGAGTGAAAAAAAAATTTTCGATTTTTTGCAAAAAAGGATGATGTATACACTGCATTTTTTGCCAAAAAATTAAAAATTTTTTTTTGGCCAAATATTATACTGAAATGAAAGGGAATACTAAGAGCATCTAATAAAACTACTTTTCACTTCGAAATTCCTTTTGGTTTTTGAAAAAATGATGATTATGGAGGATCGATTATGGCAATTTTAATGAATTTTAATGCAAAATCCATACTTAATCTCAGAATTTCGCAGAGATTTATGCACTGCTAAATAGCCCTTTAAATTCCCTTTCTTTTGAATATAATATTGAGGGAAAAGGAGCTCTTCGATTCTTTCACTGCAGTTTTTGCCAAAAAATGAAAGGGAATACTAAGAGCATCTAATAAAACTACTTTTCACTTCGAAATTCCTTTTGGTTTTTGAGAAAATGATGATTATGGAGGATCGATTATGGCAGTTTTAATGAATTTTAATTCAAAATCCAGACGATGTTTTTGGTTCTTGATTATTCATAATAACTTTGATATTATCACTGCACTCTTTGATTGTGTCACACTAAATTTAAAAATAAAAAAAAAATTGGTATTGTGATAATCGAGTTTTTATTTAAGTATTTTGGCAAACTGCGTGCGCATTGCACGATGAACGATTAAGGAAGAAGGAAAAGCAAGCTTTGCAACGTTTATGGTAAACGTCATTATTTTGTAACGTCATTATTCAGTGTTACAAAGTTGGTCAATTGAACAATGCTGCCAGGTATCAATACAGATTCTGAAAGGTGATAAAAATACCTTTCAAATAAGCCCAGATTGGAAAATCTACTATAATTCTATCCGATTTTATGACGAATTTAATTAAATTGTTCTATGTATATATGGAAAAATTTCTATTTTGAAATTTTGGGGGGCTCCAAATAGGACTTAGAGCTATGGTCTCTTGAGCGAAATTTCTCAGAATCACCTATATTTTATTTATTGGTTTTAATATTTTTTAATATAATATCTTAAAAATTAATATTATAAAACTATATTAATATCAAATGAATAGAGATCATTAAGTTTGTAAGTTGGGTAAAATTAGGTACGTTAATACTTTGAACGTTTAAAACGTTTGGCATTAAATATGTTTTTTTAATATTATATTTTAAATATCTATATTACTATTTTTCACTCCTAAAATAATATTTTAAAAATAATATGCAATTTAAATGTTTTGTTTTAAGACGATTTTTTGGTTTGCTTTTAATAAAGCTAGAAGTGGAAAATACTCTTTCACTAATAGTAGATGTTGGACAAATAGTCAAAAGATTGTCCAACTTTTCAGTTCTTTTGTCGCATTTATCAAGATATATGAAATCATCATCTGTGACCTTCTCCGAGAAAAAGGACCTAGTGTGTCAAAAAACGGGTTTGGGCTTAATAGTGGATTCTGATACCTAAAAGGGTGTATAATAAGATGAAATGAGTTAGATTTCTGATAAAAATTTATTTACCCCATAAAAACGTACAAAACGAAAAATCCATAAAAACATACAAAAGAATGAACAAAGCAGCAACAATAGCAAAGGTATTGTCACACTAAAAGCGAAAAAATACGTCACCACATAGGCATCACGTCACCAAAGTCGACAACCAATCATAACTATCCATACCAAATCGCATCTCCCAACTGAAGGTGTGTTCACAGTGATAATGCATTATGAAACTTTAAATGTGTTTTTCTCAAAACCTTATTTTCACACACTAGGTCCCTTTTCTCGGAGAAGGTCACATATAATGATGAATGAATTTTTTTATTTAGTATGGATTTTGCATTAAAATGCATTAAAATTGCTATAATCGATCCTCCATAATCATCATTTTCTCAGCAACCAAAAGGAATTTCGAAGTGAAAATGAGTTTTATTGGATGCTCTTAGTATTCCCTTTCATTTCAGTATAATATTTGGCCAAAAAAAAATTTTCGATTTTTTGCAAAAAAGGATGATGTATACACTGCATTTTTTGCCAAAAAAATTAAAAATTTTTTTTTGGCCAAATATTATACTGAAATGAAAGGGAATACTAAGAGCATCCAATAAAACTCATTTTCACTTCGAAATTCCTTTTGGTTGCTGAGAAAATGATGATTATGGAGGATCGATTATAGCAATTTTAATGCATTTTAATGCAAAATCCATACTAAATCTCCGAATTTCTCAGAGATTTATGCACTGCTAAATAGTCCTTTGATCTCCCTTTCATTTGAGTATAATATTGAGTGAAAAAAAAATTTTCGATTTTTTGCATTTTTTGCCAAAAAATGAAAAATTTTTTTTTGGCCAAATATTATACTGAAATGAAAGGGAATACTAAGAGCATCCAATAAAACTCATTTTCACTTCGAAATTCCTTTTGGTTGCTGAGAAAATGATGATTATGGAGGATCGATTATAGCAATTTTAATGCATTTTAATGCAAAATCCATACTAAATCTCCGAATTTCTCAGAGATTTATGCACTGCTAAATAGTCCTTTGATCTCCCTTTCATTTGAGTATAATATTGAGTGAAAAAAAAATTTTCGATTTTTTGCAAAAAAGGATGATGTATACACTGCATTTTTTGCCAAAAAATTAAAAATTTTTTTTTGGCCAAATATTATACTGAAATGAAAGGGAATACTAAGAGCATCTAATAAAACTACTTTTCACTTCGAAATTCCTTTTGGTTTTTGAAAAAATGATGATTATGGAGGATCGATTATGGCAATTTTAATGAATTTTAATGCAAAATCCATACTTAATCTCAGAATTTCGCAGAGATTTATGCACTGCTAAATAGCCCTTTAAATTCCCTTTCTTTTGAATATAATATTGAGGGAAAAGGAGCTCTTCGATTCTTTCACTGCAGTTTTTGCCAAAAAATGAAAGGGAATACTAAGAGCATCTAATAAAACTACTTTTCACTTCGAAATTCCTTTTGGTTTTTGAGAAAATGATGATTATGGAGGATCGATTATGGCAGTTTTAATGAATTTTAATTCAAAATCCAGACGATGTTTTTGGTTCTTGATTATTCATAATAACTTTGATATTATCACTGCACTCTTTGATTGTGTCACACTAAATTTAAAAATAAAAAAAAAAATTGGTATTGTGATAATCGAGTTTTTATTTAAGTATTTTGGCAAACTGCGTGCGCATTGCACGATGAACGATTAAGGAAGAAGGAAAAGCAAGCTTTGCAACGTTTATGGTAAACGTCATTATTTTGTAACGTCATTATTCAGTGTTACAAAGTTGGTCAATTGAACAATGCTGCCAGGTATCAATACAGATTCTGAAAGGTGATAAAAATACCTTTCAAATAAGCCCAGATTGGAAAATCTACTATAATTCTATCCGATTTTATGACGAATTTAATTAAATTGTTCTATGTATATATGGAAAAATTTCTATTTTGAAATTTTGGGGGGCTCCAAATAGGACTTAGAGCTATGGTCTCTTGAGCGAAATTTCTCAGAATCACCTATATTTTATTTATTGGTTTTAATATTTTTTAATATAATATCTTAAAAATTAATATTATAAAACTATATTAATATCAAATGAATAGAGATCATTAAGTTTGTAAGTTGGGTAAAATTAGGTACGTTAATACTTTGAACGTTTAAAACGTTTGGCATTAAATATGTTTTTTTAATATTATATTTTAAATATCTATATTACTATTTTTCACTCCTAAAATAATATTTTAAAAATAATATGCAATTTAAATGTTTTGTTTTAAGACGATTTTTTGGTTTGCTTTTAATAAAGCTAGAAGTGGAAAATACTCTTTCACTAATAGTAGATGTTGGACAAATAGTCAAAAGATTGTCCAACTTTTCAGTTCTTTTGTCGCATTTATCAAGATATATGAAATCATCATCTGTGACCTTCTCCGAGAAAAAGGACCTAGTGTGTCAAAAAACGGGTTTGGGCTTAATAGTGGATTCTGATACCTAAAAGGGTGTATAATAAGATGAAATGAGTTAGATTTCTGATAAAAATTTATTTACCCCATAAAAACGTACAAAACGAAAAATCCATAAAAACATACAAAAGAATGAACAAAGCAGCAACAATAGCAAAGGTATTGTCACACTAAAAGCGAAAAAATACGTCACCACATAGGCATCACGTCACCAAAGTCGACAACCAATCATAACTATCCATACCAAATCGCATCTCCCAACTGAAGGTGTGTTCACAGTGATAATGCATTATGAAACTTTAAATGTGTTTTTCTCAAAACCTTATTTTCACACACTAGGTCCCTTTTCTCGGAGAAGGTCACATATAATGATGAATGAATTTTTTAGGATTTTGAATACTGTTTATTGTGTTATTTAGATCAGAAATTAAACTATTTGAATTTGGAATATCCAAAGTTAAGTCTTCATCGGTATCTATCAGACTTACATCTAAATCTTCATAACCAAACAAACGATTATAAAATAAAAGAAACCAAGTAACCCAGTTGGTGATGTAATTAAAAAAACCGGTTAACCGAACAAAAAAGACCGGTTTTCGGTTTTCTTCGAATTTACAAAATATTCGAAACCGATCGGGTTTTTAAATAAACGAAACCGGTTGACCGGTTTTCGGTTTCGGTTTTTGAATACTCTATGCAAAATCCATACTTAATCTCATAATTTCGCAGAGATTTATGCACTGCTAAATAGCCCTTTAAATTCCCTTTCATTTGAGTATAATATTGAGTGAAAAAGAAATTTTCGATTTTTTGCAAAAAAAAAAAGAAGATGTATACACTGCGTTTTTGCAAAAAAGCTTGAAATTGCAAAAGGTGAGCTTACCTTCAACATCATTTGTGTAGGACATCAAAAAGCTGCTAGTCAAGTTTGTTGCATAGGAGACCAAAGAAGAATATGAAGTGGCGACCCGCACATTTTTGATTGTACTCACAGTCTTCATGTTTTTTCTCTCAATGCCAATGATTTTTTTTATTTATTTTTGATTTCCAAAAAATCTAGAATAACAGGTAATAAATAACCAAACATAATTAGTAAATATGTATGTTATAAATTTCTAGATATGTTATAGCATTTTTTGCACTATAAAATTTTGCATTCAAAATTTGTTAACATTTTAGTCACAGAAAAATAACAGATTACAATTTTAATTAAATTGTATATAGTTATGAAAATGAAAACAATCATACTTTTTAGTGGCTAAACACAAAAAATAAATTAACACATTATTGAAAAAGTTTTATTGAAAATTGCACAATTACAAAAATAAGATTTAACTTATAACAAACTCAAAAATATATGTCTATGAAAATGTACAGAAATACAAATTTGTGCGAATTCCCAAATATGTTTTGGTACAGCAACCGAATATTTTGGTTAAAATAATAGAAATTTTACTGTGACAAAAAACTTGAGTTAGTTTAAAACAAAATCCTGTTTGTAGCTGAAAAAGTTGATTGAAGGCAACAAACACTAAAATTTAAATATAAGAGCATCGCAGTAAAAGCTACAAAAATCAGCAATACTTTTTGGTAAATGTTAGTAAAATGAAAAAAAAAAAAAAAAACTGTTAAATCCACTAAATTTTGGTTCCATTTTAATTAACTCAATTTAGAAGATCACAAAAATAAAAATTTTAATTATACCCTTCACCACAGGTGGAAGGGTACATATAAGTTTGTCATTCCGTTTGTAATTTCTGCAATATTGATCTTAGACCCTATAAGCCGATTAATATTAAAATAAAACTTTGGGCTTGTCCAATTGCGATTTAGTATGGCCTAGATAGGAATGGGCCTTATGATGGAACAAACATCCAGACAGACATTCAGACAGGTAGACAGAGAAATGGATTTAAAATATTAATAAGATATCACACAGTGTTATGAAGCACTGTATTAAATATCTACAACAAAAAAAAAAGTATAATAACTTGTTCGCAGCAATTACAAAATATTGTAAATAAATTTAATAAGAACCAACGAAATGTTTTATTATCATAGTTTACGAAAATTTCAATATCTTTAACCAAATTTAGTGTTTCCAATTCGGTTAATCGATTAACCGATTCCTCGATTTATTGCC
The DNA here is from genome assembly GCA_949748255.1 of Eustalomyia histrio. NCBI lineage: Eukaryota > Metazoa > Arthropoda > Insecta > Diptera > Anthomyiidae > Eustalomyia > Eustalomyia histrio. The sequence continues at coordinate 151,217,144 of OX456524.1, forward strand.
TATATTTTGGTTAATGTCAAACAAAAAAATTATTATTTGACCCGAATAATCGTTGAAAATAGTCGATTAACCGGTTAAATTTTTAATATGAAATTTTCTGTTATTTTTCTTAAAACTTTCTAATTTTCTTAACTTTCAAATTCTTTTCAAATCGACTAAATCAAAGCAAATGGCTTTAGAAAATATGAAAGACAATTTTTATTTTTGTTTCAATTCCTTTAAAAAATAAATTTAAAAATAATATAAAATTATATTCTCATAGAGCAATTCCATATGAAAACGATCAAAATTGGCAAATTTTTTGACGACCCCTCTCCGATTTTAAAATAAATAGTCTCAATCGATTGCCCAGCAAAAAATAATGTACCAACATATTTTTTTTTTTTTTTTATAGTGACTGGTTTAGTGGTGGTGTACACCACTGTCATGTGACAAAATTGAAGAATTCTTCATAAGGGACCTCATTGAAAGTTGTTTTATTTATGGATTTATGGCCGATCTTGTGAAGGCAGGCAGACCATATTCACTACACACACAACTTGGGGCTCTTAAAAAAAATTGATTTTTTCTTCATAAATGTATTTTTAACTGTAAAAAAATTTTTAAAATGTATTTTTAATAATAACATAAAATAATGTTAAATAATTAAAAATAATTCAATTATAAAAAATATAAAAACAATGAGAACAAGGTGGTCTCTTAAATGCTCTTCTCCTGTCCAAACAAGGAGTCGGGGCCCATTTTTTTATTGCTGATTCTTAAAGCAAAAATTATGAGGAATCCAAAAAAAATAAAATTAGCCGGAAAATTTAGGAGCTTCTGTGGAAAATCGGAAAATTTAATTTTCATGGGAAAATTTAATTTTCATGGGAAAAAAGGTAAATTTCTGAGAAAAATAGGAAAATTTTATTTTTCAATTAAAGCCTGATTTTAAAACAACTTTCAATGAGGTCCCTTATGAAGAATTCTTCAATTTTGTCACATGACAGTGGTGTACACCACCACTAAACCAGTCACTATAAAAAAAAAAAAATATGTAGGTACATTATTTTTTTTGCTGGGCAATCGATTGAGACTATTTATTTTAAAATAGGAGAGGGGTCGTCCAAAAGGTGATCGCTTTCATATGGAATTGCTCCATATCAAAAAAAAATTGAAATGGGGCTTTCAAACTCCGTATACATATATTTCGAGCTGACAAAAGATCTCATCAGAAGGCGAAGTTTTAGAAAAGCTAGAGCTTCTAAGCAGAGCTTTAACAAGAAACCTATTAAAATATATACAGTTGTGGTCACACAATTAAGTCATTGTACTAATTTTTTTTTTTGAGTACATTTATAGCGGGTCCTTGACTTCTCGTTCATTCCAAACATATCAAATATATAGTCCTGTTACTATTTATTTTAAATAAAAAAAGATTGAGAGATTTGATGTTGAAATATTTGAGCAATCAGTAAGTATAAGAATATTAAGTGGACACATAATTAAGTTACTTAAGTTTAATTAGGTAAATAAGCTTAGAAAAATTAATATTTAATTACAAAATGACTGTATTAAAAATTTTAGCGCCTCGACTTAGATTATCGATGATCTTTTAAACTGACGGGCAAAAATAGAAGTACTACCCCCGCAGAGAGGAAACTCAATTGGAAATGTTTCCATAATTTTCGTTCCGTGGCTTATGCGGTAAAATTACTTCCATTATTGGGTGGAAAAATAGTAAATGCAATTAAATATTAAATAAAATATTAAACTTTCAATAATTTTGCAAGAAAAAAACACCGAAAAATGTCTTCTTCCACAGATGGGTTATTGACCAGAATGAGGAAAAATTACTCTTTCTTAAAATATACGCAAATAAAGTCTAGCATGGAGTCAGCATACAATGTTTAAATATCAGCAGGAACTGTAAGAAGGCGTCTGGTCAAAAATAATTTATATGGTCGCATAGTAAGACGAAATCCGAATGTATTAAAGAAAAATATTAAGCAGGGTCCAGAGTTTACAAAAGGATATCTCCACTGTGACCAAAATATTTTGAAACAGGTTGTCTGAAGCAATAAATCTCAGTTTAATGATGTTGATAATGATGGCAGACCGCTCAATATAATCCGAAATATAAAAAAAAAAACTAGCAAAACACGGTGGGTCGTCGGTGATGGTATTAACATGCTTTAGCTACTTCTGGACTTGGTCCGATAGTGAAAAAAGATGGCAAAATGACAGGTGAAATGCATAAGGATATCTTAGAAAATAATCTAGATAGTGATTGTGCTGACGAATTGTCACTAGCATAGATATTCCCACAACATAACTACGTAAAGCATAAGTCTCGAGTCGTCAAGTCTTGGCTGGAGAGGAATCCCATTAAGGTTCCCGAGTCGTCAGCACAAAGCACATAAATGAATCCAATACAGAACATATGGAGAATCATAAAATGGGCTGTTTCAGCAATAAAACCTACAATTGTAAAAGATCAGTGGAAGATTATTTAAAAAAAGTAGTATAATATCACCCCTGATCAGTGTTGTGAAATTGTCAAAACAATGACAAAGAGATGTGTTGACTTAAACGTCAAATATTAAAAGATGCAATATACCAATAATTAAAATAATTTTAATTTCAATTAATTCAAATAATAATTAGTGAATGACTTAATTATTTGTGCACAAAATATTTAAAGTGTATTTAAAAAAGTTGAAAAAATTAGTTAAGTAATCGTGAATTGGTTTTCTTTGTTTAATTTAGTTTATAAGGTTTTAGACAAATGAATAAAAATTTATTTTTTCTCATGGCCAAAAAATATAATATTTATTCTTGATAGGAATTTCATGAGTTCGAATGACTTAATTGTGTGACCATGACTGTATATATTTCTCCTTAGCAATAAAACAAGTGACTAGGTGTAATCCTAACAAGCACTATGACGTTACTTATGTTATAAAATAATAATAAAAAATTTGCTTTAAATTCGAAAACTGTTTCTAAAAATTAAAATTCTGTGAAAAAATTTATAAAAACTAAATAATGACAGAATTTTGTTTCTTATTTGATTGATGACGTAGGAACTTCAGTGGAATTAAGTTGTTTTGTCAAAAATATTTAAGAATTTGTGTATTTGAATACTTAATTGCATAAACACGTAGGATTTTCGGGGAATTTGAGTGATTTTTATATAATTTCTAATAGATAACCTCTTTAACTCTAAAGCTTAAACCAGGTAGTGAAAGAGTCCGGGAACAGTGGCAGTTCTATCAAGCTTTGTTTGTGAATTCCGCAAAAACTATTCATACCATATTGTTAAGAATTTGTTATTAAGTTTTTTTTTTTTTTTTGAAGGCAGCTATTGTTAATTAATGTATTTTTTTTCTTTCTGGGAAGTGTCGTATAAAGAAAATAAAAACCAAAGCATCCCAAGAAACATTTTTAGGGACTCTCCGATACTTTCGGATTCATGAATCCGGCTTCTACTGTACGTTTACGGTCCGAAAATACGTATCCATCAAGGCTTGTACGTAAACGAAACATTAACGGACCGTATGATTAAATTTTCGAAAACAATACGTTTTGGCTCCGTTTTGGTGTATCCGTTTCTGTACCATCAAATACGGACCACTGTTTTTCTTCCGTTGCTTTAGGATTTGTTTAGTTATCAAAAACGAATACTTGAATATCCATAAGGTAAATATTTATGGCATTTAAAACAAGTTTTACGATGATGTATGCAAATTTATGTAGATTTGCAAATAAAAATATTGCCTGACAGTTTATAATAGATTTTGTGAAAAAATTTGCAAATCTGCAATCATATCGTAAATACTACCATTTAAACCTACATAAATTAAATTTTTATTTTATTTTTTCATGATTTTAATGGGCCACAACCGCAGTGATTGATGGATGCTAATTGTGCTGGAGATAAATATGGTAATCGTTTGTAATTTTGTTTGGTATTTGTTATATTTAGTTTGTAAAAGTTTTATTTTATTTTAAATATCTTTGTAAATAAATTTAACTGAAAAAAAAATAAAAATTTGCTATTAAAAATAATATGCAATTACACATATCTGATTTATGTTAAAAAAAACGGTACGAATACGGACTGAATACGGCTCCGTAAACGGTCCGCCATTGAAGGACTTTTAACGGACAACTACGTTTTTCATCCGATATATCGGTCCGTAAACGGTCTATCATTGACGGATTTTTAACGGATTCAAATCATTTTCGATGTTCCTTAAAATCCGTTTTCTGGTCCGTTTACAGATCCAGAAAATGGTACGTAAACGGAGTTGGATTCCATTAATGACGGCCCGAAACCAGTACGTAAACGGAACGTATTGTTGGTTGGGATTTTGCTTTAAAGTTGTTATAAATCATTTTTGTTCTTTAATTTACTTCAAATTAACCAATTATTTTTAGAGATGTCACGAATAAACATAAAAAACTCGATATTGTTACAGAAATTTCTTTTATACTAGTAAATTCTTTGACAGATGGAAAAATCTAGTATAGTAATAGCTGGAAATACCTAGAATACCTGACTACTCATATAAATACGGGTACTGGTTGATGTAGCAGTTGCAGTTTAAATAAAACGCTGAAGTGTTAAGAACTAAAGTGTGGCTAATGTTTAGTGTATTTACATCGTGTAAATAAAAATGTGCTAATATAGTGTGTTTCCGTAATTTTAGAGCCTGTTATAAATAATTCAAACAGTGTTTATTATTTGTAATATAGAAAGATTTCGATTTATTTAAACGATAAATAAATCAACGATTTTATAAAGGATTATATCGTAACAATATATTTGTCATGTGATATTTGAAAGATTTACAAACATAATGAATTTTCAAACTTTAAGTTAGATAACTTATTGTCGATCAGCAGTTTAGTTTTGTATTTACAAAAATATTTCCTTTAATATTCTTCTATTAAACAATTTATTACAATTTATTTTGATTAACAATCTTACGGAATCACCAGTTCGGTAAAATTATGTTCATTCTACTTTTTTTGATGTCAGTAAAAAAAACTGATTATTTTATTTTCTAATATTTTTTAAAACTAAATTCAAAGTTACTTAAAACTATTTTTTATAAAAGCTTCAACAAACTGTCTGCACAAGGATGCTATATTATTCTAGAATCCATTGTCCTTTACTATCCTTTTGATATATTTATTTTGAATAAAATTTCTATAAAAATCTATATACAAATTATTCGCCAAGCAATGAGTATTCAATCGAATACACTATTTGCGACCACTCTATTACCTTTTGTTTTATATCTATTTTTATTTTTATATAAACCTCTTCTTTTTTTTTCTACAAAAGTCTTTGAACTTTGAGATATACCTTTTAGTTAAACTGTATTTGTCTTGTATACACTATGGTAAAAAAAAGAGTAGCCAAAATTTTGTGCACAAAAATGGTAATTATATATTTTAAAAATAATGTTTTATTCGATATTTAATGGAATTGGTTAAAAAAACTTAATGATTTTTATAAAAGTAGTTTTTTAATGAAACATTTTAATCGATTAAATAAAATGATATTTTAGAGAAAACTAAAGGGTGGTTAAATTTTAGGGGCCGATGATGTTCACATCCACACCTAAACGTCAAGTTTTTTTCTCCATTTCATTTAACATTTCTCAATTTCAGACTAACTCAATATGAACCATGGAAAGATACACAATCGAGCAACGCGTTAAAGTTATTCAGGCTTATTATGAAAATGGGCGTTCAAATCAAAATGCACTTTGTGATTTTTTTGGTCAGCATAATCTACCAAATGTGTCCACAATCGGGATAATTGTGCACATATTTCTGCAAATCGGGTCTGTAGGAAATGAGAAAACACCTGTGCATGCTCGCCAAGTTCGTTCTGTGGAAAAAATTGCTGTTGTTCGCGATAATGTGGCAGAATAGCCGTCAACCTCGACTCGCCGTCGGTGTTCGCTATCGCGAACACCGACATGTAAAAATCTTTTACATGCTATGAGTGTGTATGTGTGTTAGCTTTTGCGTATGAACTCGTCGACGAAAATTTGCTTACGACCACGTTTTCCTTCATAACTCATTAACTAAATAAGTCTCCACCTACAAATTTTGCCACAAATGTACACTCTAAATAATTTCTGTTTAAATTTACCCAACTTATAGTAGGAAACTGTACTCCTACTATAAGTTGGGCAAATTTACTCTGTGTGCGTAAATGAAGAAAATACACACATTATGCGTAAGTTGGTAAACAAAAAATTAGTAAAATTACACTAAAAGTGCGTAAAAATTAAATTAAATTTTCAAATTAAAGAGTAAATTTACTAAATTTGTGCGTAAAAAAATACGTTTGACGCGTAAATATACCCATAAAATGCTTAAAAATCTCAAAAAAATTGCATATGGGCATTTCCAGGATCGCGAACGGGACATTCGTACGCACTCAACTTGAAAAAAAAATATGAAAACTCAAATTTTTTTTTTTACTTTTTATAAATATTTAATAGCATTTTAGTAGAACAATTTTTGAGAACAAAAAGAAAATTATAAAATATGAACGTTCTCCAAATATTTTGGATAAACTTGCGATCGCGAACGGGACAAAAAATGTAAGTCATTTTTTTCGGTGTGTGGTTTTGCTTAAAACTCTGCGAATTTCGTCAGTTTATTAAATGGAGATTATTTTTTAACTAAAGCAGAGATATAAAGATTTTATTTAGCATTTTGTTTTTTTTTATTATCTTTATTATTATTATTTTTTTTTAAATATTTTTTTAGAATCGCGAAATGCTTATTTTCGGTCGCGAACGGGATAGAAGAATGTAGTACAAAGAATCTTTGAATTATACCGTTATTCGGAGTTTGCTTGATCTCTACTGTGGTGTTTTTAAATATTTATTGTTGGTATATTTAGTCTACAAGAAGAGTGCAATCGACATGATATGTAACACTTAGAAATAACTCAAGGAAAAATGTCAATTAAAAACGCTAAAACCAAAAAAAGCAAAGCTGCTCTTTGCAGACCACTTTTCTTAAATTACAAATGGTAATATGTATTTAATTAGGTATATTCTTAAAATCCAATGCATTAACCAACTAAATTTTCTCAGAAAAGTCTTTTTTCTTCAACTTTAATATTTTGGTAGCGGTTGACCTTTCTGTGGAAATACCCATATATTTACAACCACGATTTTTTTGTAATAAAAACAATAAATTTATTTTAATTATGTGTTTTTATTAATAATGCGTTATATTATAAAATAAAAGCAATCAATATTTTTATAAATTTGTTTATAAAATATAATAAATCCTAAAAAATATTACTCTACACTCTAATTATTTTTTGCTTAAAATTACCAAATTTATGGTAAGAAACTGTTTCTCCTACTACAAATTGGGTAATTTTTTTTAATAAAACAACAATATATTTCCCAATTAAAAATTATTACTGTAGGACGTTTACCACAATGGATTTCCAGCGGCATAAACATTTTCTTTGAGGATTTCCTCCTCCTTACATAGTGGATCCAATAGAATATTATGAATATTCTCTGTATATATTTCGGTGGTTATACTCGTGCTGCTTTGGATGGTGTTTTTAATAAACATCTTGATCGTGTACATGTGTGTCCTTATCGCTTGAGACTTCGTTCACATTCTTAATATGAGTATTTTCCTTGGATAGTAGGATACGAAATATAGCATTTCCAACGTAGTAGTGAGGTCATCTTAATTGTCTTCATCGGATTTATATGCATTTCATTTTTTCAGTCATAAAAATTCATTATTTAGTTGCTTTCCAATATTTTTTGAATTTCTTTACGTTTTCTTTTTTAATTTATAAGTGTCAATATTTTAATTACCACTATATGATAGTACATTTACAAACTTGTGTTTAAAATTTGAAATTACCAAAAACTATACTAATTTTAGGTACAACATGTTTATTTATAAACACATAGTGTTTATTTATACGTTTTATGCGTATTATTGTATGTGAAAGTGTGTCCACAATATTTTTACGCATTTGATGTTTATATTTACCAACTATGCGTTATATTACACAAAAATTTACCCGTTTTATAGTAGTAAATTTACAAACATTTTTTAGAGTGTAGAGAGGCCTTAGTTTTTAACATATATTTTTTCAGAATTTAAAAAAAAATTTGGATTTTGAAATATGGCTCTTTGACGAATAAACTTATAAAATTGACATGATTTTCACCTTTAAAATGGTATCAAGAGAAAAATTTTAGGTTGTATGGTTTAGAAGTTATGGACGACTTTGTATGGACACTTTGTCGATTTTTTGACGTTTTTGCCAATTTTCATGACGTCATATTTCGAAAACTTAAAGGGCTTGGGACCGAAAGGTTAATAATTTACTAAGCTGCCATTTACAATATTTGCGGCGAATTTCATTAAAATCGGAGATGACAAATCCGAAAATGACAGTTTTCTGTGCGGTTTGACATGGAATGACCCATTTCCTTCAATATCCACGTTTTTAAAATTAGCAAATCGGTTTTCAAAAATTTTTAAAATGATTACTGAAATAAGCAACAAATATTTGTAAATATTCTGTAAAAATTCTATAATTTTTAAAATGTAAACAGCAAAAATATTTGCTAAATAGGATTGAAAACTGTTTACAAATTTTTCTACCAACTTTTTTTCTGAGTGTATGTAGTGTTTAAATTTCATTCGTTACCTGTTCCACTTTATTTCGCTTTCAAATTATAGGGTTTCAATTCCAAAAAAAAATCCCATTTTAACGACCTTGAAAAATCTTATCATGAAAAAGTCGAGCTAATAGGAAAATGTTGTAAAAAATAAAACGTGTTTTTGCCGAAAAAGAAAAAATATTTTATTTTTAAAGTCACTAACTTATCCAACCGCCCTCGTATTTAATGAAAATATTTTATAATTTTTATGAAACTTCTTTTATAAATTTCTTTCATTTAGTGAAATAATTTTATTTTTGTTTTAAAATATTTCATATTGAAAATCCATATACTTCTTAAACATCGTGTAGTTTTTATTGAGGTTTTCCAAAGATCTTCTATTGTCTTTTTAGTTTTCTTAAGCTCCATTAAACCGTCTCAATTTATTTGACAATACATTATGCTGAAACAGCAAACAAAACCGAAAGTAAACGTATTGTTCTTGTGTAATATTCACAACATTTTAACATGTGTCAGTTCTCCTTTACTAGCCTGTCATTGTTAAGATAAATGCTGTTAGTTTTGAACTTATGTATGATTATTAGTGTGGTCCGTTAATTGTGTAAAATATGATTTTTGCAAAATCGGTTCACTTTTGTCTCGTCCACATTAAATTTATATATGATTTATGGTCCTATATAACCTGTACAACATTTTTTTCCTTTCAACCACATATCTACAGGAACCGATTTTAAAATTTATAAACTTTTTATTTTCTAACCACTCTAATGTATATTTAAGCATATTCGTTTTTTTTATTCTAACTCATTTGGAAGTTGAGTTATTAGTACAAGAAAATTGTTGTAAAATTGTTTTTTGTTAAGTTCTCTGTCGTTTTTCCTTTTGGTTGATTGAAGCTGACCCTAGTGTTTTTTATTTTTTGTTAATAAATTGTACATGAATAGTAATAATAAGTTGTTATGGTAATGGCAGAAAGTTCATTTCACAAAAGCATAAAATTATAGAGACGATAGTTCATGTTTAAAAAAAAAATAAAACAAAAAAAAAAACTTTAAAATTTGTATGATTTAAAAAGTTTTTTTAGAAAAGTTTTTAGTTTTATTTTTAGTTGAAACTGTTGAAACTGAAAAATTACTTAATACAAATGCAGAAATATATATTCATACAAAATTATTTTACGTTGGTGTCTCGAATATATAATTATGTATATATTTCCCAATATTATATTTTATATATAACTATACAGGTTGGTTGAAAAGTTCCTGCGCTCGAAATGAAAGGATACTGTTTTTGTTACGAAATATATTTTTTTATTAAATATAATCTCCTCGAAGATCAATACACTTGTTCCAATGATCTTCCAATAATTTTATCCCATCCTTATAATGGTTTTCCGGAAGCTCTGCAAAATAACCGTCTACGGCTGCTATGGCCTCTTCATTCGATGAAAAATGCTTTCCACGAAGGAATTGTTTGAGATTTCTGAAGAGATAGTAGTCACTGGGAGCCAAATCTGATGAATACGGTGGATGTTCAAGCGATTCGTACTTTAATTCTTTGAATTTAGCCATCGTCAAAACACTTCTGTGAGCAGGTGCATTGTCTTGATGAAAAATGATTTTTTTCTTCTTTAAACCAGGTCTTTTCTCACGAATTTTTTCATCCAGCTGATCCAAAAGGCTGCAATAATATTCAGAGTTGATTGTTTTACCTTTCTGAAGATAATCAATCAACAAAATTCCTTTTGCATCCCAAAAAACTGATGCCATAACCTTCTTTGCTGATCGTTGTGACTTCACCTGCTTTGGAGCTGAACAACCAGCTTCAGTCCACTGTAAACGTTCTTGTTTCAATTTAGGATCATGGTGGTAGGTCCAAGTCTCATCCATTGTTAATGTGTGCGGCACTAACTTTCCAAACAGTTTTTTCATACGTAATTCTTCATGTAAAATATGGAGTAATCGTTCGTCTGAGATGCCTATGGCATTAGCAATTTCACGCTTAGACAAACTTGGATCTTCACTAACCATATTATGTACCTGCTCAATGATTTCTGCTGTGGTTGCAGTTTTTGGTCGTCCTTCGCGTGGATCGTCTTTAAGGCTGATACGACCACGTTTAAATTCACCAGCCCAAAATTCAACTGTGCGTTTTGAAGGTGAGGACTCCTTATACACTTCTAACAATTGTTCATAAATTTCCTTTACTTTTAAACCCTTCAACACAAAGAATCTAATGACTGCACGATATTAAATTTTTTCCATATTAAAAAAATCAATAACACGTCAACTTCAAATGGCTTGTAAACAAAGAAAGCATTGACAGAATGACTTGCAACTTTGCATGTGTTCTCAGGACAGTTATACCAACTTGAGAAAAAAAAAGTTTGGAACTAGCAGTGCCATCTCTTGGTGAGCGTTGGAACTTTTCAACCAACCTGTATATGACTGCATACAAAATAACATATTATTATAGATATTACTACCTCCAATTAAAAATAATTTGTTAAATTTAAATGAGAACAATATTCGGATAAAATTGTATCAAACCATACCTAAGGTTAGGTTGAACAAGAGGAATCGAATGTGAGGATACTCTCCACAATTGACTCATGTTTAAACAAAGGGCATGGACTTAAGCCGGAAAGTCTGCTTGTTGTGTGCTCTCATGTAAGTTTGAAGTTTACTGAAAATCGGAATGCTCCCATACCTTAAGCACTCGCTATTATTCTTGGCTTTGCGATCCGCTGACTTTAGTGTCAAGATAAGATTTCCTAGAAAAAACTTTGGTTTACTTAAGTACCAAGCAAAGTCTTAAACCAGGCTTATATCAGTTGAAGTCTAATTATATTAAATATTGTCAAATTGTACAGTAAATATTTTTAATTTCATGAGCAATAAAAATTAATTACTTTTGCGAGTCTGGAAACACTTTATTTAAAATCTGTTTAACCAGTTGACATGCTGAGCTTGGACTTTTCTTCACAAAGTGGATGAAGAATTTACAGGGTGTGCCATTTAAAATTTTGAATTTTAATCGGCTATAAAAAAAGTGCTGATTATTTTTCCAAGTTTCTGGTTTTATTGGAAAGGTTGAACTTTGTCATTTAAGAATGGAACACAATATCTTAGAAGATTGTTTGGCAGGAGATGAAGAATTTTACCGAAAAATCGTGTTTTCAGATGAAGCGCAACTATTGAGACGCCAATGCATCCAAAACGTGTCGTATTTTGGTGTGTATTTTGGGCTGGCGGCATTATTGGGCCATTTTTCTTCGAAAATGCTCAACGAATTTTTGTTTCCAAAAATTCAAGAGAATGACATGGACGTCATTTGGTTTCAACAAAACCGGGCCATATTTGTATTCCACATAAATATTATTACGTTCCACAAAATTTTATTTAAAGAAAAATTCAATATTTCCGATATCAAACCTGGACTTTTAGATTCATAGTTCACACACTTGCTTACTGCACCACTACTACTTATAAATTTCTTTGGTTTAATACTTAATTTTAATTAAAAAAAAGTTAAATGTTTGCCTTTTCCGGGATTTGAACTCGGAATTTCGGATTACTCAGCTACCTCTCTACCAACTACACCATAAACACTTATAAATGTTGATGGCTTATTTTGAATTAAATTAATTTGTTAGGAAAATAAATATAGTTTAAAATACGTTTGCCAATAACAATCATTAATGGCGTATATAATCAATACAATCCACAATTCGTTTGGTTCCATTGAAACCCTATTTGTAGTTACCGCTTTTAAATATCGAAATTTGGTAGATTGTACTAATTTTCTACTACATTCACTATATAAATGATTGCCTCTACTGTACGCTGACCGAATTATTAAAGTTCTTTGGAAATACAAATAATTGGATAATAGGATTGTTTTTTAGTTCCTTTTCCCTTTTTTTAATTCCCAATACAATATTTTTGCTTTATTAATGGATTGTCGATAAGTCCAAATAAAAAAACGTGATTACAAATAAATTTTAATGAATTTGATTGAATTACAATCAATCTTTTTTCTGGGTGAACATAAAATCGAAGTTGCCATTGAAGAGATTCGAGCCGAAACAATAGAAAATGTACTGAAAAATTGGGTTGGTCGGATGAGGCACTGCCGAGCCAGTCGTAGTAGTCATATGAATGATATTGTGTTCCATTCTTAAATGACAAAGTTCAACCTTTCCAAAAAACCCAAAAATTTTGAAAAATAATTAGTACTATTTTTTTTAAAGACGATTCAAGTTTAAAATCTTAGATGGCCCACCCTGTATTAAAAATAATTGAAAGCTTCATACTAGACTAGATATAAAACTTCTAAATTTGGTAAACCTGCATTAATCTACTAAGATGTTTCAATGGAGGAGTTTAAGTGAGACTTCATTGCCTTTTGACAAAAATTCATTAAAATAATTAAGATATTTCTCTCAGTTTGCTAAATGTGCTAGACCGTGTGTTAAATGTTCTGCCAGTGCTACCCTATTCCAGGCAAAACTACTCGATTTTTAGCAAATTTGGTTAGGTACGTGAGACAAAATCTTAGACCGAGCTTTCTCAATGTATATGCTATATCAGGAATTAAGGGTTGTAAAAAGTTGTCAAAAGTTCAAACCTTTTAGAGTCTTTGTAATTGTATTTTAAAATTTTTTTTAAGAAAGCTCACATAAGTATGTCATTTTTGAAAAGGGTTTTTTCGACCATCAGATCTAGCGATTTTAATTTCCCTTAGCGGGAAAAATCAGGGGATTCTTTATAAGAGTAAATAACTATTTTTTTATGTTCAAAAATATTTTAAAATTCACAACTCATACTCCTAGGTTAAGACATATCAAATTTAAGGTAGGAATTTAAAAAAAAAAAATCCCCCCTAAGAGGATGTCTATGCAGCAGAAGGAGATTACATACTAAATTTCAAATTTCTAGCTCAAGAGGTTTTAGCAGGCCGTCAAGGGGGAAAAAATTATCCCCCTTTAAAACTTTTTGGTTTAAGAGGTTTCACGCGCCAGCGGGGCGTGTCCTAGGGATGCTATCGGGGCCATGCTGGCAATTCCTCCGTAACATATATCTGTAATGGAGGCGGCCGTCATGAGCTCAACTCTCTTAGAGAATTCGGTAGCATGAGAAGCGGCGACCTAAGGGGTCACATGAGGATTGCCAAGGTTCTTATGGATGTCCCAATCAGAAAGGTCGCGGATAGGATGCTGCCGGAACAGATTTTTGTCACGTATTTTGACGCTATGTCTTTTGATTGGAGCATGTGAACCAACCGGACTTGCGAACCTGAAGTTGTGGCCCAGTTATGATTCACATATGGCTCGAAACAGCTGAATAAGGATACAGGGGTTTTAGGGCCCGGGTTGCAGCAAGCCCTTCCCATGGGCAAATATCCCTCCATTTTCCAGGCGGAAATTTGCACCATAGGAATGTGTGTGTAGAGGAATGCCTACGGAGGCGTGTGGCCAGATCTCGTATCTTTATTCTCTCTGACAGTCTGGCGGCACTCAGGGCTCTTATGTCCCACGAGGTGTCATCTAAATTTGTCATGAAATGTATTACGGCACTCAATCGACTCGATAGAAGCCCTGGGATGGATTCCGGGCCATGAGGGGCATGAGGTCAACGAAAGGGCGGACTGTCTGGCCAACTGAGGCGCCCGTCGGCCCTTCATAGGCCCTGAACCTTTTTGTGTAGTGCCCATCCATGGGTTTTATTAGGGAGAGGCTCAGGATGTGGAGAGAGTCAAAATTTTACGATTATTGGCAAACATCTCGTCGCCAACGACAGGCTAAGAGATTTATATCTATGCCCAGTGGTGGGTCTGGGCGACTATTAGCCCTTGGTCGAAGGGACCTAAGGACCCTGACTGGATACTTTACTGGGTATTGCGACCTTAGGTACATTGGCACAAGAAAGGTCAATCGGACACTGAATTGTGCAGGTTTTGCGGGTTGAAATCGGAGACGTCAGAGCATGTCCTCTGCGATTGTCCTGGGCTTTGTGTCAGAAGGATCAAGTTTTTAGGTGACCGTTTCTTGTCGCCTTCCGACATTTGGAACAGTTCACCCGGTAAGATTCTTGGCTTCATCAATAGCTTAAACCTTTTGGGTTGTTCTGGGCAGCACAAAAGACCTATTGTGTCCGCAGTGCGTAGTGCCATTAGAAATAATAATAATAAAAAGTTTCTTTTAAATTTAAATCAAATTTTTAATTTATTTCTTTACAAACCTTAAAGTAAACTTGCTCTTATGAATTTGTTTTTATATAAATATTAAATGTATACAGTCTAAATATTTTCCACAGGGATATGAAATATACCACGAAGTTATTATAGTGGTTAACTTAATATTATGACTGTCTTTTAGTTAGTTGTGTTCGATTTTAAAATACCTTATAGCATTACAGCAAATCAGATTGTATTTTCATGTACACAGAAAAAAATTATAACAAAATTTTAAGTAATTAAAAATATTTGTTAAAATTTAAATTAAATTTCAATCATTGTATAACCACTTCCTCCTTTCCTGACCAATGAAAAATTGGCAGGATATTTCCGAACGCAAGCCAGTGATTTTAGACCTATAAGTATTTCTCGACAAATTACTGATTATATCAATGATAAAACTCTTCTATCGCCATTGCAGTCAGGTTTTTGGGAGAAACATAGTTGTACAACTGCGGCGTTAAAGGTGATTGATGATATTAGACCTTAGTATGATCTGGGGGGACTGTCTATTATGTGCTTGTTGGACTTCTCAAAGGCCTTTGACAAGGTTGACCATGTTTTGCTATGCATGCAGAAACTTGACTTATTACTTTAATTTCAGTGATGATGCAGTGTCTTTGATGAGATGCTATTTGTGTGATCGAATGCAGAAAGTGATTGTAAGTAAAAGGGAATACGAGTGTTCCGCAGGGGTAAGTCCTCGGACCTTTGCTATGCAGTATTTTTGTTAATGACATATTTGGTGTGTGTAATCATGCAAAGGTTCATGATAATACTGATACTTTAGATGTTACATGTAACAAATTGATTTTATTTATTTTTTTTTTAAACTTAACTATTATAATTACTATTATTCTGTAAATATATTTTAGAATTCTATAAACTCTATTTTATTATGTTTGCATGTTAAATCTTTATAAACATTTTTTTTTTTTTAATAATGACTTGTTTTAATGTAATTTATTTGAAGAAGAAAAATCTTATTCTTATTGTTTTAACAATGATAAATCGTAAATAAATAAATATAAATATAAACAAATATTTCTTAAAATTTTTTGTTTGAAATGTTTGTAAATTGTTACAAAAAAAAAAAATAACAAACAGTTTTTTGTATTTAAAAATTTCATTGTTGGTGCCTTTTTTAAAAATTTTTGTTTGTATTTACTATTATATTCTATTACTAGCGGATCCCAGCGTGCTTTGCTACGCATGAATATTAACATTGAATCAAATTCATTGGTTCATTGGTTTCTCGATCCGCAAGTTCGATGAAAAAGAACCTTAAAATGATCACTCACTGACAGCTGTCAATGTTTCTGCGTGTATGGGCTACAACGTGTATTTACCGTGTGTATGAAGTCATCACAGAGTATACATACCGCACATGCTTTTGGGCGCCTACGTATTTGTTGTTTTTTTTTTTTTATATGGACAAAATTACATGTTGACATGAAAAGTCATAGCTTACGAACACGTCGACCGTTTTTGTGTAAACATTAGATAAACTAACTACAAGACCATACGAACAAACTTTTCGAATTCGGTTTGACCGTTCGTGAGTTATAAAGTCACAATACACTTGCAACAATTATTTATATATAAAGGGTGTCCCAAGAAGAACGCAATTTTTAAATCTGGCAACATTCGAAGTGTCATTGTTTGACATTTGAACAATTGTTATTGTTTGCTAGTAGAAGGTACGAGGTTAGTAAAAATGGAGCGCTACACGAATGAACAACGCATTCTCATTGTGAAATTGTTTTACCAAAATGGTGAAAGTTTTGCGGCTACAGTTCGCAAATTGCGATCAATTTGGGGTCACAATAATGCTCCAAAAGAGTCAACTGTAAAGAGATTAATGGATAAATTTGCCGAAACTGGGTCTGTTAGTGATGTAAAGACAATAACGCGCCATCGACCAGGTCGATCGACCGAAAATGTCGCAGCTGTACGTGATGATGTCGCTCAAACTCCATCCACCTCAATTCGACACCGAGCTCAGCAAATTGTTGTCTCCAAATCCACTTTGCAGCGAATTTTGACGAAAGATTTGCATCTTCATGCATACAAAGTTCAATTGACTCAGGAACTGAAGCCAGCTGACCATGGACAGCGAAGGGAGTTCGTTAATTGGGTATTGGAGAGACAACATGAAAATTCTGATTTTGCCGATAAAATCATCTTCAGTGACGAGGCCCATTTTCATCTTGATGGCTTCGTCAATAGGCAGAATTTTCGCATTTGGGGTGAGGAAAATCCTCGAGTGATTCACGAGAAGCAAATGCATCCTCAACGTGTCACTGTGTGGTGTGGTTTTTGGGCTGGAGGAATCATTGGACTTTTTTTTATGAAAATGAGGCAGGTCAAGCGCAAACAGTCAATGGTGTTCGGTATCGTGAAATGATAACCAGTTTTTTCTTGCCTAGAATTGAAGAAATGAATGTGGAGGGCATGTGGTTCCAACAAGACGGCGCCACATGTCATACAGCCAGAGAAACAGTTCAATTGCTGCATCAGTCATTTCCCGATCGTGTTATTTCGCGTTTTGGAGATCAGAATTGGCCGCCTAGATCGTGCGATTTAACACCATTAGATTTTTTTCTTTGGGGTTTTTTGAAGTCGATGGTTTACGCGAATAAGCCGACGACGACTCAAGCCTTAAAAGAGGAAATTGGACGCTGCATTAATGAAATACCGCAGCATTCATGCAAAACGGTCATTGAAAATTTCATTAAAAGATCGCGTGCATGCCAGCAAACCCGCGGCGGCCATCTGCACGATATATTGTTCCATACATAACCTCATTCTGTCTACTTTACGATATAATAAAGTTTCACGATTTTTTTTTTTAAATATCTGTGTTTTATTTAAAATTTAAAAATTGCGTTCTTCTTGGGACACCCTTTATATAGATATTTTATATGAAAGATGTTCAATATTACAAACAAAATTTTGTAATTTTTGTCTGTGTATAGTTATAAAACATTGTTGTTCAACTGAACAACAACAATGGTAACCCATTGAGTTCAACCCAGTTTATTTCACGTACATATGTTCCAAAGTAAAAATGAAAGTAGTAAAATATTGGCATTAACCTCAGTATGATAGCACTGTGTTTCAGCGCCAAAATAAAGCCTCTGAAACGACAAATATTCATCTATTAAATCAACTTAAGGTAGGACATTTTAAATAGTACACAAAAACTAACAATATCATGTAGCACACTCATACTGGCGTAGGGTAGAGAAACCTATTATGTGCATGCATGTTGTTCATTTACAAAAAAAAGAAAAAAAAAAAAAACAAATAAAGAAAAAAACTTAAAAGTTTGTAGTTAAGTGAAAGAACATTAAATTAATGAAAATAT
Source organism: Eustalomyia histrio (assembly GCA_949748255.1). Classification (NCBI taxonomy): domain Eukaryota; kingdom Metazoa; phylum Arthropoda; class Insecta; order Diptera; family Anthomyiidae; genus Eustalomyia; species Eustalomyia histrio. Next base: position 151,235,438 of record OX456524.1, read on the forward strand.
CTTAATGGCGATTAAAATAAAGAGAAAATGTTACACGAAGAAGTAAATTTAACAAAGTTAAATTAAAATAACCATCACCATAGTTTAACTTGGTTAAAAGGTGTTTCTATCAAAATGCTTAGATTTTATTGATTTATGTAAGGACTTTAACAAAATCTGTGGTCATAAATTTTTTAAGAATTCAACTTTTTCTTTTTATTTTATAAAACTAAAACTTTTAACTCTAATAAATTTTTATTAAATTTTCAATCATATACTTTGCCTATATATCACCTTTGTAACCCGCAGAGATCTGTAACTGTTGTTTGTGTGTTTTACCAAACAAATCAACAATAAAAAATAAAAAATTTAAAATAAATGTAAATTTTTTTTCTTTGCATTCTGTATGTCATCAAAACCACGAAATATTCTATAAAACTGTCAACATCTACATATTTATGTCTGTTTATATGCCAGTCTAAATGTACTACAAAGAAAAACCATAAAATTCCAGAATACATTATATTTTACGACTTGTGAAATAGCGACAGATCTCACACAGTAATAAAATACAACATTGAATCGTAAATCTAAACTAGTATGTGTGTATACAATGTGGTTAAAAAGTTCATTCAATAAGCCTGCTGATTTATCTAAAACACTAAGGTTTCCAAAATTTAACTCATTTTTTGTATTTTATAAAATGTTGTTTAAAACAGAGATTTTAGTTTAATTAAACAGAAATTTAAAACAAACAAAAAATTTAAGGAAAGTTACAAGGCAATGACAAACAAAATTTGTTTGCACTTTTGTGGAGTAGTTATTAATCAAAAACACCAGAAAACCCAGGGGGAAGAAATACAAATTTGAAATAAACATTGTTGAAAAATAAATATATTTTGTACTCATGCGAATTTACAAAAAGAGAAACTTTAAAATGTTTGAAATCTGTTTATAATTAACGAAGTTAATGTTCCTCAAATCTCGAGGTGGCCTAATTTGGCAACCTGTTGCTGACCCTGTGTTACAATAGGTAAACTGCAAAACCAATATTCAGATAACCATAGTCCTCCTCTACAATTAGTTTTGCATTTTATCCCAATTAACTGCTCAGATATTTAGAAATTCCATAAATATTTACACTATTTATATTTGTTTGTAACCACAGTGCGTATGAGTGATAATTATTCATCATACGCAGTGTGGTCCCTTGATCATATTTTATATTGTTTGACAGATAACACTACTGCCACATCAGAAATTGCTAGTGCACAGAGAAAACAGTTTCATCGTGACAAACGAATTTGGTTGCAGCAACTGAATTATTTAGTTATGCCAACCAAATTTTTTCCTGATACAATTTAAATATTTGGTTTCAACCGAAATTCCATGGCATTAACCGCATTCCGATTGCGACAAACAAATATATCGGTGGATTTAACCCAACCATTCGGTTGGCAAGAAATTCCATTGTTACAATGAATCTGTATTCTTTGTGTGGTACAAAAAATCAAGTACTGGCTAAGCCGTGATTTTAAATACAGGTTGGTTGAAAAGTTTCTGCGCTCGAAACGAAAGAATACTGTTTTTATTACGAAATATATTTTTTTATTCAATATAATCTCCTAGAAGCTCAATACACTTGTTCCAATGATCTTCCAATAATTTTATCCCATCCTTATAATGGTTTTCCGGAAGCTCTGCAAAATAACCGTTTACGGCTGCTATGGCCTCTCCATTCGACGAAAAATGCTTTCCACGAAGGAATTGTTTGAGATTTCTGAAGAGATAGTAGTCACTAGGAGCCAAATCTGGTGAATACGGTGGATGTTCAAGCAATTCGTACTTTAATTCTTTGAATTTAGCCATCGTCAAAATACTTTTGTGAGCAGGTGCATTGTCTTGATAAAAAGTGATTTTTTTCTTCTTTTAACCAGGTCTTTTCTCACGAATTTTTTCATCCAGCTGATTCAAAAGGCTGCAATAATATTCAATGTTGATTGTTTTACCTTTCTGAAGATAATCAATCAACAAAATTCCTTTTGCATCCCAAAAAACTGATGCCATAAACTTGTTTGCTGATCGTTGTGACTTCACCTGCTTTGGAGCTGAACAACCAGCTTCAGTCCACTGTAAACGTTTTTGTTTCAATTTAGGATCATGGTGGTAGATGCAAGTCTCATCCATAGTATAACTATGGACGCAAGAAGTCGGTTTTATTCGGCTTAAAACGCTCCAAATTACGCTGAGAAATTTATTTTCGATCCAGTTTTTGTTGAATTGTTAATGTGTGCGGCATTAACTTTCCAAACAGTTTTTGCATACGTAATTCTTCATGTAAAATATGGAGAACTCGTTCGTCTGAGATGCCTATGGCATTAGCGATTTCACGCTTAGGCGAACTTGGATCTTCACTAACCATATTATGTACCTGCTCAATGATTTCTGCTGTAGTTGCAGTTTTTGGTCGTACTTCGCGTGGATCGTCTTCAAGGCTAGTACGACTACGTTTAAATTCACCAGCCCGAAATTCAACGGTGCGTTTTGAAGGTGAGGACTCCTTATACACTTCTAACAATTGTTCATAAATTTCCTTTGCTTTTAAACCCTTCAAAACAAAGAATCTAATGACTGCACGATATTCAATTTTTTCCATATTAAAAAAAATTAATGACACGTCAACTTCAAATGGCTTGTAAACAAAGAAAGAATTGACAGAATGACTTGCAACTTTGCATGTGTTCTCAGGACAGTTATACCAACTTGAGAAAAAAAAAGTTTGAAGCTAGCAGTGCCATCTCTTGGTGAGCGCAGGAACTTTTCAACCAACCTGTATAATTACAAATTATAACCTAATACCCTAACCGAGCACTAGCAACAAAGGCCATCGGCTCGTTGTAGCGAAAACAGACCAGAGCCTCTGGTGGGAATTGAACCCACAACCCCCGCACTGATAAGCTAGCACGCTACCAACTTGCCTACAGGGGCTAGTATCAAGTGCTTTGCCAGTATCAAGTGCTTTGTCAGTAGCTGATTTTTTTATACCACTTGGCAATTTCTGATTGGGTTCCCATATTTTGGTGACTTTTTATTTCATTTATTTTTGCAGTTTTAAATTTGTTTTTCCTTAAAGTTCAAGTTTATTTTGAAGTGTTTTCGATTTATTTGTTATTTATATGCATAAAAGTTTTTTTACATTTTTTTTTATTTACTACTTATGCAAAAGTACGTATTTTCCTTAAAGATTTTAATGTTCATTTTTAATTTCTACTATTTGTTTTTTTTAATTTATTTTCTTTTTATCTTAAAGTTTTTTTCAAGCGTACATTATATAAAGATACTTTTTAAAGTTAATAAAACATTTTTCAAGCGAAATTTGTAAATTTACATTGTTGCTTTTTTTCACTGTAGGACTAAAAAAATGTTTTAAAACAATAAAAAGGTAGATAAGGAAAGATACAAAATGAAATTTCCAGAAAAACCAATCAAGCGCAATGAAAATAAGAAAAGTTTTTTTTTATTTAACTAAAATGGTCAATATTAACGCTAATTTCAAAGTTGACAAAAAGTTGTAGAAAATTAGTGTTTTCTCTTTAATAGATATTAAACTTGATAAATTCTTAAAGAAAGAAAAAATTTAATTTAATGGAAACCTTAAAAGAACTTTATTAAAAGATGAATGTTTGTTTGCATTTAAATTCATTACGAAAAATAAACAATAAAGTTTTTCGTTTTTCAAATTTAGATTCATTGCTTAATTTGGGCTAAAAGGGACGAAAAGATCAATGACCTCTGGCATTGAATTCTAGGGATACCGCAATGAGCTGCTAAATTTAATTATAAAGATATGGAAGCAATATTATAGTCAGTACTTAGTTGGAATTTTTACTTAAATTGTAAAGGAAGATTTTCGCTATATGGAAACATATCGTATTTACATAAATGCAATAACTTTTATATCTCAATTTAAAAAGAAAAATGGACTTGTACCACATTCAATCGACCCCTTCGTGTATTAATTAAATTTTTGCGTTGATAAAACATCATGAAATATTTTTTTTTTTTTTTAATGAACGCCACTCCCCAGCAAAAAAAAGGTAGCAAAAGAAGAGAAAAAGAAGCAGGGATTTTGATTCCAATGTTGTGAAAATTTGAATCGGAACCAATGATTTTTACATAGGGGTGTCATGGGGTGGTAGCTTTCTTTTATGATCCTTTTTCATTGCATCAAAAGCCCTTCTTATGGCTTAGTGAAAAATAAGATCTTTTGATGTTTCCAAATAAATTTTGAATTTGTAATTTAGATTTTAACATTACATCAGTAATCGGGCCCCAGCCTCATTTTCACAAACTCTCTGAGAAATGAACTGACACATTTGTTGTTGTTCCCATATAAAGTTTGAGTTTTATTGTTGGTTAAATTATAACGGGACATTCAGTAATTGGGCCCTATTTATTAAATAACTCTATTCGAAATTCTTGCAATTTTTATTTCAATAAACTTTTGTACTTTTTGTAGCAACAATAACTACGATTTAAAGAAAAAAAAATGTGGAAAATTGTAAGTTAAAGATTGAAACAAATCAATTAAATTTAAATAGAAATATCTATTATTAATATTTAACTTTGGTTGTTTTTAAAATAAGTTACCCGTCATAGAAGTGTTAAATTTCATTAAATATCACATTTTTAAAAGTTGTGAAAAAGAACTGCTTTAGAAGAGGAAAATCAGAACTAAGCGATATTTTGGAATCAATGAAAAATTAACTTCTTAAGAATCACTTTCATTTATTTTTGCTGGGTCTCAAAATGAAAAGTTGATATTAATAATACACATTTATTTAAAAAAAAAAAAACTATATACAGGTTGGTTGAAAAGTTCCTGCGCTCGAAATGAAAGAATACGGTTTTGTTACGAAATATATTTTTTTATTCAATATAATCTCTTAGAAGCTCAATACACTTGTTCCAATGATCTTCCAATAATCTTATCCCATCCTTATAATGGTTTTCCGGAAGCTCTGCAAAATAACCGTCTACGGCTGCTATGGCCTCTTCATTCGACGAAAAATGCTTTCCACGAAGGAATTGTTTGAGATTTCTGCAGAGATAGTAGTCACTAGGAGCCAAATCTGGTGAATACGATGGATGTTCAAGCGATTCGTACTTTAATTTTTTAAATGTAGCCATCGTCAAAACACTTTTGTGACCAGGTGCATTGTCTTGATAAAAAGTGATTTTTTTTCTTCTTTTAACCAGGTCTTTTCTCACGAATTTTTTCATCTAGCTGATCCAAAAGGCTGCAATAATATTCAGAGTTAATTGTTTTACCTTTCTGAAGATAATCAATCAACAAAATTCCTTTTGCATCCCAAAAAACCGATGCCATAACCTTCTTTGCTGATCGTTGTGACTTCACCTGCTTTGGAGCTGAGCAACCAGCTTCAGTCCACTGTAAACGTTCTTGTTTCAATTTAGGACCATGGTGGTAGATCCAAGTCTCATCCATAGTTATAAAACGACGCAAGAAGTCGGTTTTATTCAGCTTAAAACATTCCAAATTAAAGCTGAGAAATTTGTTTTCGATCCAGTTTTTGTTGAATTGTTAATGTGTGCGGCACTAACTTTCCAAACAGTTTTTTCATACATAATTCTTAATGTAAAATATGGAGTATTCGTTCGTCTGAGATGCCTATGGCATTAGCAATTTCACGCTTAGTCAAACTTGGATCTTCACTAACCATATTATGTACCTGCTCAATGATTTCTGCTGTGGTTGCAGTTTTGGTCGTCCTTCGCGTGGATCGTCTTTAAGGCTGGTACGACCATGTTTAAATTTACCAGCCCAAAATTCAACGGTGCGTTTTGAAGGTGAGGACTCCTTATACACTTCTAACAATTGTTCATAAATTTCCTTTGCTTTTAAACCCTTCAAAACAAAGAATCTTATGACTGCACGATATTAAATTTTTTCCATATTAAAAAAAATCAATGACACGTTAACTTCAAATGGCTTGTAAACAAAGAAATAATTGACAGAATGACTTGCAACTTTGCATGTGTTCTTAGGACAGTTATACCAACTTGAGAAAAAAAAAGTTTGGAGCTAGCAGTGTCATCTCTTGGTGAGCGCAGGAACTTTTTAACTAACCTGTAAATATATAAATACATCCATATCTGTAGGCATTTAAGCCTTGAATGTTAACAGGCAAACAAAAAAAAAAAAACTAAAAACTTTTCTACAGTTCTTTAAGGCCATTGTAAACAAAACCTGACAACCGTAAAATATGATAAATTATATTTTAATAAAAGGTTAACCAACCATATTGTTTTTATCCAAAACCAATAGTTATCAAGTTTGGTTTTTTTTTTTTTGTGTGGTCCTATCAACACTTTTAGTTTAGTGTTTTGACCTTTTTATGATAGGCAGGTTTTTGTTGTTGTTGTTGTTTTTTTTTTCCTTTATATTTTAATGTGTTTCATTAGTTACATTATGTAAACAGATGGTTAGCAATTTAAATAGAAAATAAATTTTCCATACATTTATGACGTTGTTTTACAAAAAATTGTATTGCGAAGAAAAAAATTTAAATACTTTTAATATTTATTCATTATATGAATGTATTATAAATTTTAACTTACAGTCACTTGCTACTGTTTTCTATATTCATCAAAAGCATGCAATTTCTAAATATTTCAAATTAAAACAGAAAATTTTATTTCAATATAACTTTAAATAATAGAAATATTTTAAAGGAATAATAAAGAATGTCATGACCCGATATCTAGGTATTTTCAAAGGAACTTTGAGATAACTGACAAATTTTTTTTTATTAATGATGATGTTTTTATATAAAGAAAATTAATTCACAAAATATTTGTGGATCTTTCTGACCATTTTGCGAAATTGTAAATATCGTGAGTACACCCAGAGAAAAGATTTGTTGCAATTTGATCAAACCCATTAACATTTATTTGTAAGGATTTACTGTAATTTGGAATAACCTAAAATCCATTAATAAAGCAAAAATATTCTATTGGAAATTAAAAAAAGGGAAAGGAAACTAAAAATCAACCCTATTATATAATTATTGGTATTTCCAATCATCTTTAAAAATAAAATTTATTTAATATTTGTGTGCGGTGGAAGCAACCATTTATTTAATGAATATATTCTATTAAATTTATTAAAAAATTGTCGATATTCAAAAATGGTAACTACAAGTACGGTTATTCTGATTAAATCTATCATTTAATTAGGGTTTTAGTAGAATCAACCGAATTGTGGATTGTATTGATAATAGACGTCTCTAATGATTGGTATTGATAAACAAATTTTATTTCAATATTTGTTTTCCTAACAAATTGTTTAAATTTAAAATTAGACGTTAAAATTTATAAGTATTTGTTGTGTGGTGGGTAGGGAGGTAGCTCAGTACTCCAAAATTCCCAGTTCAAATCCCGGTAAAGGCAAACATGAAATAAATTTTTTTTTTAAATTAAAATAAAATATTCAAATGTTTAAATAACAAATATATCAAAGGAAATTAAATAAATATATATAGAAGTTCAAAATTTGTTGTAAGAGTGTGAATTATGAATCTGGTAGGGATACACCCCAGGGTGGTGTACTATCCCCACTACTATGGAACCTCACTCTGAATGGCGTTCTGTTGTCACTTGAGGGGGGTTGGTGTTATAGTTGTCGCATATGCGGACGACGTGGCATTGGCAGTTAGGGGAAGGTTTCCTGCTATACTCAGGGATATCCTTCAGGAGGCACTTTTAACTATGGAGAGGTAGGCGCGTGATAAAGGTATTGCGGTGAATGCGCGCAAGACTGAATTGGTCCTGTTCACCAGAAGATATAAGATTCTATTAGTGGAACCTATCTCCTTGGGAGGCACTGAAATTCCATTTGCGGACTGTGTCAAGTATCTTGGGGTACTGTTGGATAGGAAGCTAAACTTCAGACTCAACATTAGGGACAGGGCAAGGAAGGCCACAGTGACACTTTATGCGTGCAAGAGGGCAATAGGGAGGCAATGGGGTTTGGCGCCCCGGATTGTCCACTGGCTGTATACGGCAGTGGTACGACCGATAGTGCTGTATGGTGTTATCGCCTGGTTGAGAGCTCTCCAGAGGCCCACATACCGTGGGATGCTGGATAGCGTCCAACGGATGGCAGGCATGTGCATCACGGGTGCGCTTCGTACCAACCCATCTGATGCGCTGAATGCTATTTTGCATTTGCTGCCTTTGGACATAATTGGTTCACAGACTGCTGCAGCTGCAGCAGTCCGGTTGAAGGCGCTGTCACTTTGGTCGGACAGTAGCTATGGTCACAGTGTAATCCTTAACATGATGCCTGAACTTCCAGGCATCATTGACTACACTGTGGCCGAATCACTGTTTGACAAGAGGTACCAGACGCTTATACCGCATAGGGATTCGTGGAAACACGGAACTCCCAATGGAGGGAGGGGCGTTGTGTCGACTTCTATACCGACGGCTCTAAACTCGACGATCAGGTAGGCTTCAGGGTCCACTCCAAGGACCTACAGCTGAGTATTGCGCGGACTTTATAGTCTAAGTGAGTCTGATTGGCAGAATACCACATCTACTTAACCTAACATATGTAATATTTAAAGGCAATTTAAGTTTGTAGGTGTAAGTTTTAATAAGAAATAAAATTTCCTTCAATATCCGCTTTTTTAAAATTAGTAAATTATTTTGCTAATTTTGGCAAATTGGTTTTCAAAAATTTGTAGCATGATTTCTGAAATTAGCAACAAAATTTTGTAAATATTCTTTAATTTTTAAAATGCAAATAGCAAAAAGATTTGCTACATAATAATTGTTTTACTAAAAATCAGTACAAAAATATTTAGTTTTTCTACTAACATTTTTTCTGAGTGTATTAATACCATATTTCTTTTGAAGACATTTTTTGTTGCTTTAGGTATTTTTTATTCTGGACAGTGTCATATAAAGAAATTAAAAACAACTTTATCGACAAAATGTGCCACTTTGTTAAAACACTAACATTTTCTTTTTTTTTTTAAGTCGTCAGATTCCGCTAAGAAAAAACCCAAGATCATAAGGCATGCTTCTTCAAAAAAATCTCAGTAAGTTTTGAATTAATTTAATAAAAAACTTAAAAAACCAACGCAATAACCTCAACTTGATATTTCAGCAAAAAGCTGCTCTTTGTATTGTTATTGATGAAAGAAATACATTTATTTTGCATTAAACGATTAATCGATTAATCAACAATTTTTCCGATTAATCGACTCGCATAACCGATCAATCAATTTTCTTTATTTTTCGAATAATATCCTAACCGATAAACCGGCAGGTTCGAATAGTTGGAAACACTATTTCTACTGGACTATGAGATGAGTGTATCACGTTGACCATCTCTGTAAAACCACAAAGAAATATTTTATCACTTTTTAACAAAAATTCCCTTGATGCGACTAAATTCGGTTGCTGTAACTGAACATTGGTTTTTACAACAAAATGTATTGAATACAACTGAATTTTTTTGTGCCAGCCGCAAATATATTCAGGAGGTTGTGCACGTTGATAGCTACAACTAGAAATACTAATTGCAGCATGTTATTTTTATTTTTCTAATTTACATATCTAATTGTTTTGGCTTTTAAACAAAATCTCTTAATGGAAATTTGTTGTTAAAAAATTCATTTAAACTATAAATAAAAATTGTTTAATTGAAAGACTCACACACCATTTTAAAGATTGTCGACCAGCAAAATTGTTTTGAATATTAAAGTTTATCAAAGTTAATTATCACTTATATTTGTTAATTAAAACTTTATTTACACATATTCCATGAATTTTTCTATTATTTTTTGAATTTTTTTGAATGAAAATCACTTAATTATAAATTTTGCAAAATTGTAAATACAAACAAACAGCTGATTGTTATTCACCACAACTGACAAAGTTATTCGTAGTGTTGCCACAGTGTTTAAATAGCTGATCATCACCAAGGTTGTATATCTTTAACACTAAGAGAAATTAGAATTTATTTATTTTCAATAAAATGAGTGCCAACAAGCAAAACCAAACAAATTTTCAGAAGAAATTTAAAAAAGAAAAATATTTACACTCAGAAAAAAAAGTTAGTAGAAAAATTTGTAAACGGTTTTCAATCCCACTTTATTATTTTTTTGGTACTGATTTTTAGTAAAAAAATTATTATTTAGCAAATTATTTTGCTATTTACATTTTACAAATTACAGAGTTTTTACAGAATATTTACAAATTTTTGTTGCCAATTTCAGAAATCATTTCACAAATTTTTGAAAACCGATTTGCTAAAATTAGCAAATTGACATTTGAACAATTGTTATTGTTTGCTAGTAGAAGGTACGAGGTTAGTAAAAATGGAGCGCTACACGAATGAACAACGCATTCTCATTGTGAAATTGTTTTACCAAAATGGTGAAAGTTTTGCGGCTACAGTTCGCAAATTGCGATCAATTTGGGGTCACAATAATGCTCCAAAAGAGTCAACTGTTAAGAGATTAATGAATAAATTTGCCGAAACTGTGTATGTTAGTGATGTAAAGACAACAACGCGCCATCGACCAGGTCGATCGACCGAAAATGTCGCAGCTGTACGTGATGATGTCGCTCAAAATCCATCCACCTCAATTCGACACCGAGCTCAGCAAATTGGTGTCTCCAAATCCACTTTGCAGCGAATTTTGACGAAAGATTTGCATCTTCATGCATACAAAGTTCAATTGACTCAGGAACTGAAGCCAGCTGACCATGGACAGCGAAGGGAGTTCGTTAATTGGGTATTGGAGAGACAACATGAAAATGCTGATTTTGCCGATAAAATCATCTTCAGTGACGAGGCCCATTTTCATCTTGATGGCTTCGTGAATAGGCAGAATTGTCGCATTTGGGGTGAGGAAAATCCTCGAGTGATTCACGAGAAGCAAATGCATCCTCAACGTGTCACTGTGTGGTGTGGTTTTTGGGCTGGAGGAATCATTGGACCTTTTTTATGAAAATGAGGCAGGTCAAGCGCAAACAGTCAATGGTGTTCGGTATCGTGAAATGATAACCAGTTTTTTCTTGCCTAGAATTGAAGATATGAATGTGGAGGGCATGTGGTTCCAACAAGACGGCGCCACATGTCATACAGCCAGAGAAACAGTTCAATTGCTGCATCAGTCATTTCCCGGTCGTGTTATTTCGCGTTTTGGAGATCAGAATTGGCCGCCTAGATCGTGCGATTTAACACCATTGGATTTTTTTCTTTGGGGTTTTTTGAAGTCGATGGTTTACGCGAATAGCCGACGACGACTTAAGCCTTAAAAGAGGAAATTGGACGCTGCATTAATGAAATACCGCAGCATTCATGCAAAACGGTCATTGAAAATTTCATTAAAAGATCGCGTGCATGCCAGCAAAGCCGCGGCGGCCATCTGCACGATATATTGTTCCATACATAACCTCATTCTGTCTGTTTTACGATATAATAAAGTTTCACGACTTTTTTTTAAATATCTGTGTTTTATTTAAAATTTAAAAATTGCGTTCTTCTTGGGACACCCTTTACAAACTTAAATTGCCCTAAAATGTTACATAGGTTTAAAAAAGGGATCGGAAGTGAAGATACCGACTCATGTCTAAAAAGAGGACATCCACGTAAAATAGCACTAAAAAGTTTTTAGTTCTAAAAATCAGCCCTAAAAACAATTAAAATTTAACCTTAAAAGTAAAAAAAAAAAATTGAATTAAATATTTTTCAAAACGGAAACTACCAAATTAAAACAAAATAATAAATTCGTTAAAAATTTAAAACTTTGTACTAATATTCATAATATTTAGTATTTTTTTTTGCTGATTTTAGCAAACAGATTTTAAATTCCACTTTACTAAAAGTCTACTAAAATTTAGTAGCGCCTACTAATTTTTCTACTAATTTCATTGTACTACACGTCAGCAGACATGTGTTGTTAAGATTAGCAAAAAATACCGCTGGGCTCAAATTAGCAGAATTTCCCGTAATAACAGCAAAATTTTCAGTTGCCATTACAGACTTTTTTTGGTGAGTGTAGCTATGATGATGAATGATTCAGAAAACCGTATTGTATGGAAAATTGGGGAAATTGAAAGAAAATTAGGTGCTGTCACTGACAGGGGTTTTAAGCTTGAACAAAGCATAGCAGAAATAATTTTATTTAAAAATGATCTCAGACTTGTTGGTGTACATTTTGCTTCTTTGTTTTTGCATACACCCAGAGAATTTTTGTTAGAGAAACTATATTTTAAAAATAGAAACAATGTCAGAAAACCTCAAACGAAGACTTTATAAAACAATGCAGAAGCTTGATATTTCACAAAAATAAAGGCAGCCAGAACACAGAAAACAGATTCGTACTGACAACCAAATTGTTCAGTTGCAGCAACCAAATTTTTTGATTGTGACTACCGAATTGTTATTGAGGCAACCGAAATACTGTAATCACACTAAAATTACTCATGTCTCAATTGGTTTTCAGTTGTCACAACCGAAAAATTCGGTTACCACGAGCTAAGCATTCGATTGGCGACAAATTCGGTTGTCAGCTCGAATCTGTTTTCTCTGTGAATTTGTATTCTTATTTATTAAAGAAAAAATATTACTTTAAATAATTAATTGCAATTTTTTTTTATAAATCGACCCGAATAACCGATTAATTACTTTTTGTAATTTTTCATATAATGTCTTAACCGGTTAACCGGCGAGGTCGAATAATTGGAATCACTGCATAGTATAACTCATATTCCAATAAAGTAATATTGTACTACGTCACGTATAAGTTTTAATTAATATAATAACACTCATACGTGCCGTAGTGCAATACATTTGTGTGGAAATTTTGTGACCAATTCCCTTACAATTAGCTATAACTTCCTTATTTATCTATGGATTTTCCTAATATTCACTTTGATTTCTTCTTTGGAAAATAAAGAAAACCTTGTATTGAGGGTGCACTACCTTTTTTGCCGGTATGAGAATATTTAATAACTTAAAAAACAACCGGTGATATTTTTATTTAAATTGGTCCTTTTTAATTCATTTGGCAGCCTCCATTGGCCACGTTCAAATGTGCTGCATTTTTCATAACTTCCTAAGCATTTCGGGCGAAAGGATGAAGGGGTTTAGATTTCGATATCTGGATGTTTTCTAATGAAATTTTCTCACATTTTTTAGAGACAAACTTAAGAAACTTAAATAGGTAACTTTTAAATTTTTTTCTTAAATTGTGTATTAATTTGATTTAAACATCAAACAAAAATTATTATATTGTTGAAATTATAATATACTTAAATGAATGTTAAAATGGCAACATAATTACCTAGTAAACAGCGTAGACCTGAAGAACGCAATGAAAAACAACCAACAACCAACAAAACAATTCACATGCACACTAAAATATATGCGAGGGTGGTTTAGAGATAATTTATTTTAAAAACAAATTTTTAAAATTAATTGTAAATTTCAATAAACAAAAAATGTATTTCTAAGCTCATATCTCACAAAGTTTTTCTTTTCTCTTTAATATTAAAAAATATTTCATATTTAAATATTATTATCTCTCAAACCACCCTCTTACACATTAACACAATATTAGCATTTAAAGTGGTCGTTTAATGTAAAACACCTTTTTTGATTTAATTCTTTTTTTTTTGTGTATTTTTTGTTTTGGAAAACCCCCCCAAAAAAAAACTTTATCTACCCTGTTTTTATAATAAACCACCAATTTGAATTCATAATGTAATTGTCACTTAAATTATGTTAAAAACAATTTCATAATTTGTTTTTGTTGTTCTTTTTTATATAAAGTTTTAAAATAACTTTTTTTTTGTTTAATTTCAAAGATCAAACATACTAAATTAATATTAATTAGGTAGAATATGATATTGAAATAAATGATGTTTATTATATTCGCAGAAAGGCAAATTTTGTATTAAATATCAATTTAGCTTGGCAGGATAAGATTTAATATCTTGTTATGAAAATGTATAAAAATAAATCGAGAATAAAAAAATTAAATAACTAATACACTTACAATAATTTGTAAGTTAAAATAACACAAAATGTCATTTAAAAGAAATGATATTTCATTTAAAAACCGGTCTACTTAATTTTTATTTAAATTAAATGCCTTTTTTAATTTAATTTAAAATGTTGTTTAAACAACAGACACATCCGTAAGAAACAAATGATTCCTTAAAAAATAAATGCTATTATCATTTATTTGAAATTGTTTCCCTTTTTGTTTTTTTTTTCTGTTAATACAAAATATATGTATGCATAGCTATAGACACTTTTTGTGTGAATGTGTTTGTGTATGTATGTGTGTTTATGAAGTTCTTGTAATTTGAATTGAAATAATTTTGTATATATACAACCAATTTAAATAAAAAAACAAATTTAAATTTTTTGAATATATATTTTTTTTTTTGAAACAAACAGCAAAAAAAATTAAATTTGTAATTTGTAATAAAAAAAAATTAAATTTGTTACGGACACAAATAAACCACTAATTTCTGTTTTTTTGGTAAATTTTTATTAAATTTCAAACAAATGAAACAAATAAATGAAACTGAAAAAAAAAATCGGTAAATGATAGTAAATCATTTCGAATAAAATAATAAAAAAGTTAATATAGATATTTTTCGAAAAATAAATGTATGTTCCTTTATTTTTAAATGGAACGGAAAAAAAATATATGTCCTTACAACCATCCGTTTAGAAGTGAATGCCAGGATTGTCTCTCAAAAAGGTACCTTTAAATCAGGATTTTCTGCTCAAGATTGGTGTACAGCAACTTGCAGTTTTGGACCTATCGAAAACTCTATCACAACACAAATATGTGATGTTGTACATATCACGTTAACTCGTCTAGGTGTGGCTTAATATTGCACTTTTTTTACATTGATGTCCGCTATACTACTGCCGCATAGGTTCGCCATACTACTGCCACATAGGCCCTGCGGGAAAAAAGGGGTCAGTTGAGAATTGGGACCAGTCCCATGATAGGTAAAACTGGACCGGTTCCGAAAATATATATCACGACATTGGTGAAAAGAGGGCCGGTTCCTAAAGTACCTACCTCGTGATCGGCTTAAAAGTCATGACATGTTCTATTAGACCAGTCCTGTGACATGTCACAGAGGGCAATTGACCCCCTCCTAGGACAAGCCCATGTTAAAGTGACTGGTCCCTATCACAATGAACCGGTCACGTGACGGGTCCTGGGATAGGTTCTTTTCCCGCAGGGGGACTACAGCCATTTTACATGTGAGTCACGCTCGGTGGGCCTTAGTGATCCTGCCCTCGATGAGCTGTTTCCAGCACAATTTCGTATGTAGAAATATTCCAAGACACTTCATCGTTCTAGAGGAACTATTGGTTCTCCCTAGCAAACAAAGTTCAGCATAACAAACGAATTATTATAACGTCTTCCGAGTAAAGAGTAGGTTAGGTTAAGAAGGGTTATGCGCCCGAGGGGCGCATTTCTACCCGGAGACCAATGCGGTTCATTGTGAATCCCTTCAGTATAGAGGAAGAAGAAAGAGAGAGAGAAAGAGAAGTAAATAAGGAAAAAGTTGAGAGGTCCAAAAAAAATAAAGAAACTGCGTAGGACAAGACTCCCCCTACAGTCCCCTCATCAGAAACAGCCGTCCTAGTTCCCTGACAAACCCTAGTAGATCGGCTGCATTACAACCAGCGATACACCCCAGTTCGTCGTGAAACCTTTCCCTAAGCCATTTCTGCTTGAGACTCTGCATCCTAAGACAGTGGCACAGTACATGCTCTACCGTCTCTAGCTCCTTGACATCCCCGCACAGTGTGCAGGAATCCGGTATGGCATTATCCCATTCACTCGTAAAAGCAAGGACCCTTGAAACCAGGATGAACAAACTACAAACTTTTTAGCCACCCATGATGCCATGAAGCCATGATGCTACGATGCCAAATGATGCGACTACAAAAATTCTTAGCCAAGACCACAACATTCTTAGCCGATTTTCAGAAAAACTTAGCCTCTAGCAAGGGTTGTAGCGCAAGTTCAGTGATTGTGATGTGAATACATACATGTTTGAATTGTTAAAACCCTTGCTAGCGACTAAGTTTTTCTGAAAATCGGCTAAGAATGTTGTGGTCTCGGCTAAGAATTTTTGTAGTCGCATCATTTGGCATCATGGCATCATGGGTGGCTAAACATTTGGTAGTTTGTTCATCCTGGTTTCAATGGTCCTTGGTAAAAGCCCTAACAGAACAATTCCACGTTAAGAACCCTATAAGGGTCCTGAGACCACCCCTATCCAATCCTAATACAACCCTGATTGCCCCTAAGTCCAGTCCGGACCATAACCCCCTCCACACCCTTGCAATCCACTCTATTCCACCAGGACCGGTTAACGGCATCACGGAACCTTACTCGTATCACCCCATAGTAGTGAGACAAGGGGGGCTTCACCCCCTATCCCTTATCCCTAAGTCCAGATTCGAACCCTCCCTCGCGAGTTCGTCCGCCACCTCATTGCCATCCACCTTGCAGTGTCCGGGTACCCAACACAGCCTTACTGAGAATGCAACCATGAGCTCCCTCAGAGCATTCCTACACCATGCGACCAGGCTCGATCGCACCGTATAATTTGTCAATGCCCTTAACGCAGCCTGAATGTCGACGTAAATTGTCACCACAGACCCCCCTACGATAAAAAGTAAATTTCAAGTATATAGAAATATTTGCATTAAGTCTCCGCGGCCAGATCCTTAACCAAGCCATTACAAAAATGATTGCATATTGTTCCACATTGGCTCCAACTTGTCCCGCTTTGGTTCCAGCATTTGTTGACATGAAAGTGTGAAAAAAAATATTTTTACTTTATACCTTATTTCGAGACATAAATAAACATCTTTGCTTGCTGGGTATATAACTTCCTTATAGTTAATTATAATTACGAAGCTTTTGACACCATCTGGCTTTCTATAGAAAAAAGTTTGTTGGATCAAAGTCAAACTCAAGCTATGAAATTCCAAATAAATGACTTATTACACATTAATTTTTATATTTTTTGTTTTATAAAAACGATGATAAACAAGAATAAATGGATGGATAAATATTGAAAATTCATTCTTATCGTATAAAAATGTGATGAAATATGAAAAAGTCTTAAGATATAAAACGATTTGTTGTCGAAGAATTTGTTGTGTAAAAAATGTATTTGCAGAAGTTTTCTAACGAAATTAGGCTATTACTTTAATAAGAATTTGTTGTTAAGCTAAAAGAAGTAATAGCCCGTTTATGCTGCATTTACAGTAGAAAAATAATTTACTAAAAAAAACCGGATTACCTGCTTAATGTCAGTGCAATTAATCGTAAGCAGTGAATTCACATTTTACTAGAATAGCTCTGCAGTGTATTTTAAATATTAGACTTCAAAATTAATGTGCTTGATTTAAAATTAATCCACTTTGTAACATAAATCCTCATCATTGACATATGCATTTTTTTGTTGCATTAGCAACAAAGGCTATCGGCTCGTTGCAGCCTCTGGTGGGAATCGAACCCACGACCCCCGCACTGATAAGCTACACTCACCAAATAAAGTCTGTAATGGCAACTGAAAATGTTGCTGTTATTACGGTAAATTCTGCTAATTTGAGCCCATCGGTATTTTTTGCTAATCTTAGCAACACATGTCTGCTGACGTGTAGTACAATGAAATTAGTAGAAAAATTAGTAACCGCTACTAAATTTTAGTAGACTTTTTGTAAAGTGGAATTTAAAATATGTTTGCTGAAATCAGCAAAAAAAAAATACTAAATATTATTTATATGACTACAAAATTTTAAATTATATTTTTTTTATCGAGCATCAAAAATTTTGAATATATTTTTCAAAAAATATTTTATACAAAATTAAAAAATCTTAAAAATTGTTAAAACAAACGAATTTTTCATTTTGTTTTAATTTGGTAATTTCTGTTTTGAAAAATATTTTAGTCAATTTTTTTTTACTTTTAAGGTAAAATTTTAATTGTTTTTAGGGCTGATTTTTAGAACTTAAAAAAACTTTTTAGTGCTATTTTAATTGGATGTCCTCTTTTTGGACATGAGTCGGTATCTTCACTTGCGATCCCTTTTTTAAACCTATGTAAAATTTAGGGCAATTTAAGTTTGTATATATAAGTTTTAATTATTAGAAATAACATTTCCTTCAATATCTACTTATATAAAATTAGTATTTTTTTTTTTTTTGCTAATTTTAGCAGATCGGTTGTCAAAAATTTGTAAAATGATTTCCGAAAATACCAACAAAAATTTGTAAATATTCTGTAAAAATTCTGTAATTTGTAAAATATAAATAGCAAAAAGATTTGCTAAATAATATTTTTTTTACTAAAAATCAGTACAAAAATAGTAAAGTGGAATTTGTTTACAAATTTTTCTACTAACTTTTTTTCTGAGTGTAGCACGCTACCAACTAGCCTACAGAAATATTGTTATGATTTTTTCACTTGTATAGTGTTTTCTGATCTACACTCAGAATATTATGTAGTTAACTGTTTGTAGTTAAATAAAAAAGTTTTCCGTTCCATTTAAAAATAAATGAACATACATTTATTTTTCGAAGAAATATCTATATTAACTTCTTTATACATTTATTCGAAATAATTTACTAACATTTAACGATTTTTTTCAAATTCATTTATTTTTTTCATTTGTTTGAAATTTAATAAAAATTTACCTACAAAACGGAAACTTGTGGTTTATTTGTGTCCGTAAAAGTTATAACAAATTTAAATTTTGTTTGCTGTCTGTTTCAAAAAAAAAAAAATTACCAAAAAATTTCGAATTGTTTTTTTATTTAAATTGGTTGTATATATACATTATTTTTCAATACAAATTACAATAACTTTATAAACACACATACATACACAAACACATTCACACATAAAGTGTCTATAGCTATGCATATATACATTTTGTATTAACAGAAAAAAAAACAAAAAATTCAAAAAGGGAAACAATTTCAAATAAATGATAGACATTTATTTTTTAAGGAATTTGTAGGTAAAATTTTGACATTTATTTTAACTGATTATATCATTTGTTTCTTACGGATGTGTCAGTTAATTAATCAACATTTAAAAATAAATAACAAAAGGCATTTAATTTAAATGAAACTTAAGTAGACCGGTTTTTAAATAAAATATTATTTCTTGTAAATGACATTTTCTATTATTTTAACTTACAAACTATTTTAAGTGTACCCACTTTTACATTATTTGCAACAAAAACACGGCAAAGTTAGGACTATACAACTGTTTGTGTTACTATTAAAACTATAAAAGTACATACTATGGTACTCATTTAAATCATTTGGTAATACTAAATTAAATTTTTTTTAATAGATCTGCATTTGATTTTCTTGCTGGGTTCATACACGTGGATACTTTAAATATAATGTCTTCTTTGTATTTTGTTCTGTGGAAATATATTTTAGTAAATATTTTTATACTTTTTAAAAAAAAAGTTAAATGGTATTTTCTTTATTATGCTTTCGCAATGACAATTCTATAAGTATCCTCACATTAAATCCCAACAAGAACACGTTCTGTTCTCTAAAAACGTTTCTAATATTTTATGTTTTGTAATTTGAACTTGCGTAACGACTTAATTAATCAGATCATGTTGTTATACTTAAGAATTGATTATTTAACATTTGAAATATTTTTTTCTTTGTCTATTTTAAAATAAAATTTGAGAAATTAAAGGGTGTCCCAAGAAGAACGCAATTTTTAAATTTTAAATAAAACACAGATATTTAAAAAAAAATCGTGAAACTTTATTATATCGTAAAGTAGACAGAATGAGGTTATGTATGGAACAATATATCGTGCAGATGGCCGCCGCGGCTTTGCTGGCATGCACGCGATCTTTTAATGAAATCTTCAATGACCGTTTTGCATGAATGCTGCGGTATTTCATTAATGCAGCGTCCAATTTCCTCTTTTAAGGCTTGAGTCGTCGTCGGCTTATTCGCGTAAACCATCGACTTCAAAAAACCCCAAAGAAAAAAATCTAATGGTGTTAAATCGCACGATCTAGGCGGCCAATTCTGATCTCCAAAACGCGAAATAACACGACCGGGAAATGACTGATGCAGCAATTGAATTGTTTCTCTGGCTGTATGACATGTGGCGCCGTCTTGTTGGAACCACATGCCCTCCACACTCATTTTTTTCAATTCTAGGCAAGAAAAAACTGTTGATCATTTCACGATACCGAACACCATTGACTGTTTGTGCTTGACCTGCCTCATTTTCATAAAAAAAAGGTCCAATGATTCCTTCAGCTCAAAAACCACACCACACAGTGACACGTTGAGGATGCATTTGCTTCTCGTGAATCACTCGAGGATTTTCCTCACCCCAAATGCGACAATTCTGCCTATTGACGAAGCCATCAAGATGAAAATGGGCCTCGTCACTGAAGATGATTTTATCGGCAAAATCAGCATTTTCATGTTGTCTCTCCAATACCCAATTAACGAAATCCCTTCGCTGTCCATGGTCAGCTGGCTTCAGTTCCTGAGTCAATTGAACTTTGTATGCATGAAGATGCAAATCTTTCGTCAAAATTCGCTGCAAAGTGGATTTGGAGACACCAATTTGCTGAGCTCGGTGTCGAATTGAGGTGGATGGAGTTTGAGCGACATCATCACGTACAGCTGCGACATTTTCGGTCGATCGACCTGGTCGATGGCGCGTTGTTGTCTTTACATCACTAACAGACCCAGTTTCGGCAAATTTATTCATTAATCTCTTTACAGTTGACTCTTTTGGAGCATTATTGTGACCCCAAATCGATCGCAATTTGCGAACTGTAGCCGCAAAACTTTCACCATTTTGGTAAAACAATTTCACAATGAGAATGCGTTGTTCATTCGTGTAGCGCTCCATTTTTACTAACCTCGTTCTTCTTGGGACACCCTTTATTTGGTTCTTTGCATGGAAAAATAATACCAGGTTGGGTCGTTAGAAAGAATATGATTTTTTTTTTTTAATTTACAGTCTAGGATTTTTTGTTTACTTTTTGTAAGAATTTTTGAAATATTTTGTTGCAATCGAGAGAACATGTTTTATAGTATGTGTATTTGGTTTTGTTATGCCATGGATATTGTCTAATTATTAAATTGCTTAGTAAGTTTTATTTTACAATGTCAAGTGAGCTGCTATCTGAAACTTTAATGTGCACGCTTGTTGTTGTTTTTCATATAAAATTTAAATTTTTACCGGACATTTAGTAAACGGCTTGAATCGTTTACAATTTCACATTTTCTAAGTACATATGTATTTACATGAGAATAATTAAATATTAATCATACGTATGAAATTTACTTGAACATAGTTAACATGGTTGCGTATAATTGTTATCATTTAATTGTATATAACTCATACGTTCCGTCATGCATAAAATATTGAAACGACTTTAAAACCATTAATTTATTTCCATGTTAAATAAATCAATTTCTTTTTCTATTGCAAATAATAAACAATAGTTGAAATTTTTTTAACAATTCTTTATTTACGATTACGATTTATTTAATTAATCACCAACTGGAACTTTAACTGACTTATTTGTTATTGTTGTTTTACATATACAATTTGAATTTAACTTAAGTTAGAAGCTTTAACTGTTAACAACAATTTATCTTTAGCAAATACAAAAACCCTTAAAATGATTAAAGCTTAAAATCAATACAAGCGTCTTTTTAAAAAGCTTTAAAGCAAAAGTGCTTTTTTTCATATCAAAATATATTTAGTTTACCATAAACATGTTAATCATGAGAGGTATTAATGCATTTTTTACACTCACAATATATTTGCCGTTACCGACTGTAGTTTATTTAAAAAGTAATACGTAAAATTTGTTTTTAAACGTAGAATCAATTGGAATTCATAGAAATATATTTTTTAACTATTTAAATCAGTCATTCAAAAAACAAGTAGGAGTTTATATTTTCTGCTTAATGTAAAATTTTACGATTTCTGTTTCTAAAAATAAAAATTCATTTAATTCCTTTTTGCTTTTTTACCAAATTATTTTGTTTATATACAAAATAGTTTCAATTTAAATTACAACAAATTATTCAAATATAGATACACACCAGAGAACTGCAAAATCAACTTTATTCTTGATTTAATCATACACAAAAATTCTTGTACACATTTAATAATTCAACAAAATTCACTGTAGAATAAAATCAGCATCATGTTACTGAACGCGTAATTCGGATCAGCTTGAATCATATGTCGATTATGTTTACTGCAAATTTAATCACTCAACAAAAAGTCAGCGTTGAATAAATCAGAAAAAACAACAAACAACGTGTATTAGTGTATTCATAATTAAAACAAAATAGAAACACATTTCATAAATGATATTGTTTACATTAGGGTGGGACTTAAATCCGCTTTTTTAGAATTTTTATCAGTAATAAAAATATTCTTCTTTGTGAAATATAAATTTTTTTTTTGGAAAAAAAATTTAAGTCGATATCTCAGGCTTGCCTAATCCGGAAAAATTTATATATTGTCTAAATTTTTTTTCATCTATTTTGATTGGAAAATTAGGTAATATTTAATTTTAACCGGATTGGGCGAGCCTAAGATGTCGACCTAAATTAAAAAAAAAAATCACAAAGAACAATATTTTTGGTATTCCTAATAAAAATTCTAAAAAAAAAACATATTTTAGACCCACCCTAATATACATATAACATTTATGAAATGTGTTTCTACAAAACCACCCCCTTTTTATAGATAAGAAACTATTTTGTTTTAATTATGATTACACTCATACACGCTGTTTGTTGATTTTTCTGATTTATTCTACATCAAAATAATTATTGTTGGCTCGAATGAACAGAATAAAATCAATGGTTTAACAACGACCGATGATTATAAATCAGTGAAAAAACAATTTGCACGTCGTTTGATTGATTTAAAATAATCAACAATTATGTGTGTTGGAGTATATTCAGCGTTTGAACGCAAACACATATTTATTCTTGTGTTGATTGCGTATGAACGTTTTGCAATCAGCAAATGCAGTTCTCTGAAACACACATAGAAAATATAAATATATACAAAAAATTTAAATTTGAAAAACAAACCACAAAAATCGTTTTTTTCTACTTTTTTTCAATTAAAAATTAATGGTTATTTTAAACTTCTTTCGATTGCTTTTACTACTTATGACGATTATTAAAGAATGATTGAAAATAAACAACAAAATGGGCTGAATATAAGTGAAAAATCAGTAGTCCTCTTTTTGATTGTATTTTCGATTAATTTTATAAGTATTTTAGATTATTTTAAACAAAATAATATTGTGAGTGTTTTATTAACACACACACACAGCAAAATAAAGTGGCCACCGAATTGAAAAGTGTATTTTGGTTGTGACAACCAATAAATTCGTTTAGCACAACCAAATTAAAATGTGATTGTTGAATATTTTGGATGATGCAACTAACATTTTTTTTGTGGAAACTAATATTCAGTTGTACCCACCGATTTCAGTTGTAGAAACCGAATTTCAGTTGAAAATTGTTAAAAAAATATTTCAAAATTTTTAGCTTTTACCAAAACAATGTGGTTACCGGCAAGCATTTATTTTGGTAACGGTTTTTTTAATTATTACGATAATATTCCATTTATTCTGGTAACGGTATTTTAAGGATAGCGATATTTAAGTAACAGTTTTTTAAGGATAACAGGTTTTGGTTATTTTGTTAACGGTATTTTAAGCTGAACTGTAGGCAGTAAATAGGGGTTTGAATCGATAACGCTATTTTAATGGTATTGAATGTCAATTTTGGTAGAATTCACAAGTCAGAATTGTGTCACCCACAAAAAAATCACATTTCTCCGATTTTCAATCCCGCATTTGTCAAAAATGGTACCTTCTGAAAATTATCTGCCATTATTTTCACTATAAAGAACCTGAAAAGGTGCTGAGGTATGGTTCACTGATGGCTCGGAACAGGCGAATCTGGACACGGGTGTCTATAGATCTGGGCTCCAATGTGATTTTCTCATGAGCAAATACAACTTTATTTTTCATAGGAAAAACTTCACCATATGGGCTTGTGCGACGAAGTTCCTAGGTCTACATTATTTCTGTCAGTCAGGTGGCAAGCTGTCATCTGAACTGGTCATGGAGTGCAACTTCCTTAGCCTAAAAGTAGCAACTTCCTTAGCCTTCCACAAGTTCGCCAACTTCAAGCCCAATAACCTTTGATCTCTCCACTAGCCGTGTGTCTTAAAAAGGTATCACACTAATTAAGGGTGGGGGGGGGGGGGGGGGG
The DNA here is from genome assembly GCA_949748255.1 of Eustalomyia histrio. Classification (NCBI taxonomy): domain Eukaryota; kingdom Metazoa; phylum Arthropoda; class Insecta; order Diptera; family Anthomyiidae; genus Eustalomyia; species Eustalomyia histrio. The sequence continues at coordinate 151,259,845 of OX456524.1, forward strand.
AGAGGGTAAGGTTAATTCATAAGAAAAAATCTATTTATTAAAACTAATAGGATATTAAAGTATGACATTAGAAGAATGTTGTATAAACGAAGAAATATTAAAAAACACGGCAATGGCAGCAATTATTCGGACGTGTCTCAAAAAAAAAATAGGATTGCGGTGCTTCTCATAACTTGGTGCTGAGTCATCTGAAATCAAAGCTCATTAGTTAGATAATAATCTTTTTTTTTTTTTTTGGAACACTTTATAGGGAAAAGCGAGATTTTTAGTGAAAAAAATCAGCTAATTTGTTATTGTTAAATAAAAATTATTAACAAATTTTAAAAAAATCTACAGCGTTACCTCGTAAATTATATACAGAAATAGTGTTCAAAGGATCAGTGCAGTAGTTTTGAAGTTATGAGAGGCACCGACTTTGAAAACGTGAATTATGGGAAAAACGCTTTAAAGTTTTGAACACTAAAAAATCTGGTATGAAACGTTTATAAGCAAATTTTATTGGCTTATCTCACACTGACTCATCAATGTCAGGACCAAAAAGGATGTTGCTATCATCCATGATGTCTAAAGCACCTTTTTGCTCCTGTCTACAACGAATCCTGCCTTCTTTAGTTTGTCTCTCAGCTTCCTGCTCTGCTTTGCTTATACAGGTTGGTTGAAAAGTTCCTGGGCTCACCAAGAGATGGCACTGCTAGCTCCAAACTTTTTTTTTCTCAAGTTGGTATAACTGTCCTGAGAACACATACAAAGTTGCAAGTCATTCTGTCAATTCTTTCTTTGTTTATAAGCCATTTGAAGCTGACGTGTCATTGATTTTTTTAATATGGAAAAAATTGAATATCGTGCATTCATTTGATTCTTCGTTTTGAAGGGTTAAAAGCAAAGGAAATTTATGAACAATTGTTAGAAGTATATAAGGAGTCCTCACCTTTAAAACGCACCGTCGAATTTTGGGCTGGTGAATTAAAACGTGGTCGTGACAGCCTTAAAGACGATCTACGCGAAGGACGACCAAAAACTGCAACCACAGCAGAAATCATTGAGCAGGTACATAATATGGTTAGTGAAGATCCAAGTTTGACTAAGCGTGAAATTGCTAATGCCATAGGCATCTCAGACGAACGAGTACTCCATATTTTACATGAAGAATTACGTATGAAAAACTGTTTGGAAAGTTAGTGCCGCACACATTAACAATTCAACAAAAACTGGATCGAAAACAAATTTCTCAGCGTAATTTGGAGCGTTTTAAGCCAAATAAAACCGACTTCTTGCGTCGTTTTATAAGTATGGATGAGACTTGGATCTACCACCATGATCCTAAATTGAAACAAGAACGTTTACAGTGGACTGAAGCTGGTTGTTCAGCTCCAAAGCAGGTGAATACACAACGATCAGCAAAGAAGGTTATGACATCAGATTTTTGGGATGCAAAAGGAATTTTGTTGATTGACTATCTTCAGAAAGGTAAAACAATCAACTCTGAATATTATTGCAGCCTTTTGGATCAGCTAGATGAAAAATTCGTGAAAAAATACCTGGTTTAAAGAAGAAAAAAATCATTTTTCATCAAGACAATGCATCTGCTCACAAAAGGGTTTTGACGATGGCTAAATTCAAAGAATTAAAGTACGAATTGCTTGAACATCCACCATATTCACCAGATTTGGCTCCCAGTGACTACTATCTCTTCAGAAATCTCAAACAATTCCGTCGTGGAAAGCATTTTTCGTCGAATGAAGAGGCCATAGCAGCCGTAGACGGTTTTTTGCAGAGCTTCCGGAAAACCATTATAAGGATGGGATAAAATTATTGGAAGATCATTGGAACAAGTGTATTGAGCTTCTAGGAGATTATATTGAATAAAAAAATATATTTCGTAACAAAAACAGTATTCTTTCATTTCGAGCGCAGGAACTTTTCAACCAACCTGTACGTATGGAGTCAGTTGATCGCGCCCAGTCATAAGCACTTGATCCACTATTGATTCCCATGTCTTGCATGAAGGTTAGCAAACCAAAAGAACCTTCATGGAAGACACTGGTTGCCATATAAGCTGCAATTTCAACGATGACAGAGGTTCCACTCAAGTGCTTTGGTGAGATTTTCCAAATAAGATCGGTATAATCTCGAACAAGCTGATTGTCTATCAGATCTTGTAATTTTTTTAGGAATTTTTAGTAATAGTTTAATACAAAACTTAATGAAAACGGAGCTTAAATGATACGGAAATAGGAACGCACGTATTCGATAGGATTTTTACTGCTACACTAAATTTTATACTCTACACCCCAGCAAAACTTTGGTAATGGGTGCGATATTTTCATGCGTTACCTTGTAATGATAGGTCGTTACCTTTTTAATTATTTGCAAGCACAAAGTAATAAGTTACTTATTATTGATTACGTTATATATGATTTATAAATGTAAAGTAATAATTGAAATATTTTGAAAATCTATACTAGATACATTACTTTGTGTTTTTTTTTGTAAGCAAAAGGGTAATGTATGTTTATTTTGACAACACTACAGGTTGCTTGAAAAGTTCCTGCACTCGAATTGAAAGGATACTGTTTTTGTTACGAAATATATTTTTTTATTCATTATAATCTCCTAGAAGCTCAATACACTTGTTCCAATGATCTTCCAATAATTTTATCCCATCCTTATAATGGCTTTCCGGAAGCTTTGCAAAATAACCGTCTACGGCTGCTATGGCCTCTTCATCTGACGAAAAATGCTTTCCACGAAGGAATCGTTTGAGATTTCTGAAGTGATAGTAGTAACTGGGAGCCAAATCTGGTGAATTCGGTGGATGTTCAAGCAATTCGTACTTCAATTCTTTGAATTTAGCCATCATCAAAACACTTTTGTGAGCAGGTGCATTGTCTTCATGAAAAATGATTTTTTTTTTTTTTTCTTTAAACCAGGGGTTTTCTCATGAATTTTTTCATCCAGATGATCAAAAAGGCTGCAATAATATTCAGAGTTCATTGTTTTACTTTTCTGAAGATAATCAATCAACAAAATTTCTTTTGCATCCCAAAAAACTGATGCCATAACCTTCTTTGCTGATCGTTGTTACTTCACCTGCTTTGGAGCTGAACAACCAGCTTCAGTCCACTGTAAACGTTCTTGTTTCAATTTAGGATCATGGTGGTAGATCCAAGTCTCATCTATAGTTATAAAACGACGCAAGAAGTCCGTTTTATTCGGCTTAAAGCGCTCCAAATTACGCTGAGAAATTTGTTTTCGATCCAGTTTTTGTTGAATTGTTAATGTGTGCGGCACTAACTTTCCAAACAGTTGTTTCATACGTAATTCTTCAAGTAAAATATGGAGTACTCGTTCGTCTGAGATGCCTATGGCATTAGCAATGTCACGCTTAGTCAAACTTGGATCTTCACTAACCATATTATGTACCTGCTCAATGATTTCTGCTGTGGTTGCAGTTTTTGGTCGTCCTTCGCGTGGATCGTCTTTAAGGCTGGTACGACCACGTTTAAATTCACCAGCCCAAAATTCAACGGTGCGTTTTGAAGGTGAGGACTCCTTATACACTTGTAACAATTGTTCATAAATTTCCTTTGCCTTTAAACCTTTCAAAACAAATAATCTAATGACTGCACGATATTCAATTTTTTCCATATTAAAAAAATCAATGACTCGTCAATTTCAAATGGCTTGTAAACAAAGAAAGAATTGACAGAATGACTTGCAACTTTGCATGTCTTCTCAGGACAGTTATACCAACTTGAGAAAAAAAAGTTTGGAGCTAGCAGTGCCATCTCTTGGTGAGCGCAGAAACTTTTCAAATAACCTGTAGCGAAAAAACGAAGCGCAAGAACTCATTTAAGTTTAAATTGATCAAATACTATATGCATCGATAGTTCAGTGGGTAGGGTTCTTGGCTGGCAACCAAAGTTCCCTGGTTCGATTCCCATCATGACCACATTATATTTAAAAACGTTTAAAATATTTGTAATCATCTTTTTTTAATAAAAATTCCTCTTTTTTGAAAATCTAATTTTTAGACACATTACTTTTTCCATTCTCGTAACCATATAAGTAACCCCATGCATTATCACCTCTAAAGTAATGGGCATATACACTATTTTGAAGCTCGTCGCCTGTAAAATTCATCAGTGAAGTAAGGTGTAAAGTAATCCATGAGCCCTATGGCTACACATTACTTTACACATTATTTGGTAATGTGTGGTTTAGCTGGGACTGACATACTTGACATAAAAATACTTCTTAGCATATGTATTAAGCATTTATTTTAAAAAATTAAAAAATACAAATAAATACCTTAACCCCTTAATAGGAAGAATTTTCTGAGTTATACTTTTCTTTTAAAAGTAATGAACATAAAACTAAATTTATAAAGATCATTTATTTTAAATTAACCTGAGCCATTCTCTATAAATTCATGGACGAAAAACAAAAAATAAAAATGGCAAGCATAATTTAAACAACATTTTTCTTTAACATTCTTGTATAATATTTGTTTATTTATAGAAGTTTTTTTTTTTGTTTTGGTTTTGTTTAAATACATAAGGTTGTATGCTTTATTTTTTTATATATTTATATATAATACAATATTACAACAGTTCATTACGAGTATTATTTGTTATTATTTATATTGTTTTATTTGCTATTACCTTTATATGTTGTTTACTTGAACTAATGAATCTATTTATATGTATGTATAGGTAAATGTAGATGTCTTCTTCTGCTCACACATCATCTTGGCTATAATTATTGCATAAATTAAGTCTCATATATAATATAATTATTTCATTTATAAGATTTCTGTTCTTTTTTTTTCTTATATCATAAATAAATATTTGAAGATTTTTCTTTAATATAAACATACAAATTACTTAAGGTAATAAAATATTGCTAAATGTTACAAAAAAAAAAAATCATTGTAGTTAGTATAAAAAATCTTAAGAAAGATTTTTTTCTCTAGAGTTTCTAAATTTATTAAGCTACGCTATTTTGGAGAGATAAATATAGAAAATAAATACAATTAAGAAGTTCAGAATAATGAGAATTAATGAGGCGATATTTACTGTCACTAAAAAATATATAAAACTTCCAAAAAATTTATATTTACATAAAAATTTAAAATTTTATAAAAATTAACTTAATTAGCAAAAATGATCATGTAACAAAATTTTGATGTTCTTTCATATTTCAGGATTTCCAAAAGTAACAAACGAATTTAAGACCGTACGGCCAGTGACTGGTGCACACAGAGAAAAGATTGATTGCAATTCGATCAAAAGCATAAACATTTATTTGTTAGGATTTGATTTTATTTGGAATAACTCAAAATTCATTAATAAAGCAAAAATTAAAAAAAAGGAAAAGAAACTAAAAATCAATTCTATTATTCAATTATTGGTATTTTCAATCATCTTTAAAAATAAAATTCATTTAATATTTGTGTGCAGTGGAAGCAACCATTTATTTAGTGAATATATTAGAAATTTGGTACAATCTATTAAATGTATTAAAAAATTGTAGATATTTGAAAGTGGTAACTACAAGTACGGTTATTCTGATCAAATATATCATTCAATTAGGGTTTCTGTAGAAGCAACCGAATTGTGGATTGTATTGATAATAGAAGCCACTAAAAGATTGGTATTTCTAAACGAATTTTCTTCTATATTTATTTTCCTTACAAATTGTTAAAATTCAAAATTAGCCATTAAAATTTATAAGTGTTTGTGGTGTGGTGGGTAGAGAGGTAGCTCAGTACTCCGTATTACCGAGTTCAAATCCCGGAAAAGACAAACATTTAAGAAATTATTTTTTTTTTATTAAAATAAAGCATTCAAATGTTTAAATGGCAAAAATATGAAAGAAAATGTAAATTAGTTGTGGTGCAGTAAGCAAGAGTGTGAACTATGAATCTGATTGCCTAGATTCGATACCGGAAAAATCTAAAAAGAAATTTTGTGGAACGTTATAATATTTCTGTGGAATATAAATATTAAATTATACAACTAAAGAATATTGGCTTTCACAACTAAAAATATAAATTAATATTAAAAACAGTTGTCGTAACCAACAGAATTCGATTGGCAACAAATTCGGTGGTCACAACTGATACTGTTTTCTGGGTGTGTTCATATCATTTTTTAGCAAATACTCGTACTGTATTTAAAATTTCATAAAAAGCACATTTTCCAAATGTCCGTAGGACCATTTTCTATTTTAACAATATTAAACTAAATTTTAAACAAATTGGACCTACAGACTTTAAAAATTCTTAGCAAAACTTTGGTAATGGGTGCGATATTTTCATGCGTTACCTTGTAATGATAGCTCGTTGCCTTTTTCATTTTTTGCAAGCATAAAGTAATAAGTTACTGATTATTGATTAAGTAATATATTATTTATAAATGTAAAGTAATAATTGAAATATTTTTTAAAATCTATTTTTAGATACATTACTTTGTGTTTTTTTGTAAGCAAAAGGGTAATGTATGTTTGTTTTGATAACACTTGCCAAAAAACGAAGCGCACGAACTCATTTAAGTTTAAAGCAATCAAATATTATATGCGTCAATAGCTCAGTGGGCAGAGTTATTGGCTGGCAACCAGATTTCCCTGGTTCGATTCCCATATTGACCACATTGTTTTTAATTACAAATATTTTAAATAAAATATTTCTTATAATTTTTTTTTTTAATAAAAATTCCTCTTTTTTAAAAATCTATTTTTAGACACATTACTTTTTCCATTCTCGTTACCATATAAGTAACCCCTTACATTATCACCGCTAAAGTAATGGGTATATACATTAATTTGAGCCTCATGGCCTGTAAAATTCATCAATGAATTAAGGTGTTAAGTAATACATCGGCGCCGATGGTTATACATTACTTTACCCATTATTTGGTAATGTGTGGTTTTGCTGGGTAGTTAATGAGTTCTCAGGCATAGAAAGAAATTATGTAGTTTCAAATATTCTTTAAGTAGTACCTCAAAATCTAAACTCCAGTGTGAAAAAGCGTACATTTGATCAGATTTTCTTTTATTTAATTCATTATTTTTTATTTATTTTGTATTGAACTTTAATGCCAATAAATCAATTAATTTAGAAAATTAAAAAAAAAAAAAAAGAAATAACTGAAAAATGTAGTAGTATAGTAAAAGCAGCTGAAATGCGGCGTAAAATTTTAACAACATTTATTTTTCTAATTTAACTTTTTTTCACTTTCCTTGTCAACTTGAAACTCATATATATTCGACATATATGAAAAACTATAGAAACAAACTATTTTATAAAATAGAAAACGGGAATTATAAGCCAATTAAAACGCATACAAGAAAAATCCAACAATTGCTACATATTTTAAATATTACTGAAAGGCAGCAGAGCTAGTTAAATTTTAAAATTACTTTTAAAACAGTTGTAAAATGTAAAATAGCTGCAATTACAGTCAAAAATTAATTAAATTAAAAAAAAAATTTTCCTAGTAAATCCATATCTGGTCTATGAATTTCTTTTCCACGTTAGTATACTTTTTAATTAACTGCACAAATAACTGTCAAATTTGCAGCACTTCTTTGAATGTAAGTAAAAAAAAAATTAAAAATTAGTTAAATTATGTATTCAAATAAAAAGAAAAAACTGAAATCTAAAAAAAAACCGCAATTTCAACAAATTAAGATGAATTTTAATTGGAAAGTAATTTTACAATAATTTTTTACTTACTATAAACTTTGAGTGTAAATGTTTATGAAATTATTATAATTATTTTCAAACTTTACTTTATCTCTCATTTTATTTAAAAAAAAAAAGTATTTACACCATTGCAAATTTTTTATTTAATTAAGAAAATTTTGGTTTATAGAGTAGTTGTTTTTTTTTATAATTTTCTTTATTTTAATAAAAAATACAAAAAGGGAAGCAAGCAATAATTGTCTACGATTTTTGTTAAACCATTTGCACATTTTGTGTTATTTCATTTTGTTGTTTTATTTTTTTGTGTGGTAAAAAATAACTCACATTTGGTTATCTAAAATATAAAATATATATATTTTTTTTTTTTTTTGTAAAAATGTCATTTCTTTTATTTTATTTTTATTTAAAACATTATTAAAGCTTAAGTTGCCTCATCAACTTATATGAAATGTGGTTTAAAATTGGTGTAAAAAAAAAATTAAGAAAAATAAACTCAACACTTATAAGCGATATGTTTGTCTAAAAGGAATTGAATATTTATATATTTGTTTTTGTAAGTCATATTAGCAGGAAATGTTCCCTTTCTTTTCAAATATATTTTATGTAAAATTATAATTTATTTTTGGATTTTTTTTAATTTTATACTACAAATTTTGTTTCATAATTTTGTGTTTATTTATAAAATCAAAATTTGATTTCTAGCGGCCTTTGAAGGGCTTTTTTTAATATTTTTCTACATTATTATTGGCTAAATTAAGGGTTTATTAATTTTGCCGGGGATTTTCCTTTTTTCGTTAAAGCTTTATATATATATATATATATTTTACTACAATTAGTTTATATACCTTTTTATTTATTAACTTAGTTTCATATATCAATTATTATAATAATTGAGTTTTGTTTTGGTTAATATTTACAAAATGTTACTAACTAGATATAAGGAAAATAGTGTAATAATAATAAAAAAATTTTTATAATATTTTTATAATATAATTGAAAAATTAAATATAAAAAAAAAAGTTTTATTAAAAATTATTTGAAGTCTAAACATTAAAATTTCTTTACAGGAAATTCTCTTTAATTTAATTAAATTTTTTTTTACCAAATGCACAAAATCTTTTTTTAAATTTTAAGGAAACTTTTTATTATTTTTATAAAACTTTATTAAATAAATATCTAATTGTTCTGGCTTTCTAACAAAATCTCTTAATGGAAATTTGTTGTTAAAAAATTAATTTAAACTATGATTAGAAATTGTTTAATAGAAAGACTCACACATCACTTTAAAGATTGTCGGCCAGCAAAATTGTTTTGAATATTAAAGTTTATCAATGTTAATAATCACTTAAATTTGTTAATTAAAACTTTATTTTACACATATTGCATGAATTTTTCTATTATTTTTAGAATTTTTTTTAATGAAAATCACTTAATTATAAATTTGCAAAATTGTAAAGACAAACAAACAGCTGATTGTTATTCACCACAACTGCCAAAGTTATTTGTAGTGTTGCCACAGTAGTGTTTAAATAGCTGATCATCACCAAGGTTGTATATCTTTAACACTAGGAGAAATTATAATTTCTTTATTTTCAATAAAATGAGTGCTAACAAGCAAAAGCAAACAAATTTAAAAAATATTGTATGAAAATTTGGGGAAATTGAAAGAAAATAAGGTGCTGTCACTGACAGGGGTTTCAAGCTCAAACAAACCATAGCAAATATAATTTCATTTAAAAATGGCCTTAGACTTGTTGTTGTACATTTTGCTTTTTTTTTTTTTTTTTGTTTTTATACATACACCCAGAGAATTTTTGCTACAGAAACTTTATTTTAAAAATACAAACAATGTCAAAAACCTCAAACGAAGACTTTATAAACCAATGCAGAAGCTTGATATTTCACAAAAAAAAGGCAGCCAGAAAACAGATTCATACTGACAACCGAATTTTTCGCCAATCAAATTGTTCAGTTGCAGCAACCGAATTTTTTGGTTCTGACTACCGAATTGTTATTGAGGCAACCGAAATACTGTGGTCACAGTAAAACTACTCATATCTCAATTGGTTTTCAGTTAGCACAACCGAAAAATTTGGTTACCACGAACGAACCATTCGATTGGCTATAAATTCGTTTGTCAGCACGAATCTGTTTTCTCTGTGAATTTGTATTCTTATTTATCAAAGAAAAAAATATTGCTTTAAATGATTAATTGAAATTTTTTTTTAATTAATCGACCCGAATAACCGGTTGATAAATTTGTCGAAATATTTCATAAGACATAAGACATTAACCGGTTAACCGGTGTGGTCGAATAGTTGGAAACACTACATAGAGGTCATAGTCCAATAAAGTGACAATGTACTACGTCACGTTTTAAAAATTAGAAAGCTTTTTTTTTGTAAAATTACAAAGATATTAATTTGAGTGTAGAAAAATAACAAAGTTTCCTTAAAAATAATACTTTAACATAATATTTTTGAAAAAACAATTAAACAAATTGCATACATATATATATAAATAATTATATTATTTTATTATTAATTCCTACTTAATTATTTGTCATTTGATATCGTGTTAAATCTAATAAATGTTCATACAGCAAATCCTCATGGGGCGTTAAGCCGATCATAATCCAACCGCAAATGGCACCAATACTACGCGTTACAGATAAACTACTCCACACCGAAATAATACTATTGGTAAGCTATAAAGTAAATTAGAAATTAAAAAATGGTTAGAATATATTCATTGTTTTAAGGATTCCCATAATTGCTGTATACTCCTTATACTTTTACAATGTAAGGGGGTAATTACACTTACCATTTCTTGTTGGGTTAATGTTATATTAAGATTGTAGTTAAAATATAATTTTTCATCTATATTATCGGAACAGATTGTTAAGATTATTGTTGCTATATAAATCATAGCAATTATTAGCCAACGAAATGATATTAATTCAGATGCATTTGATAAATTCCAACGACAAATGTCCATGCTGTAAAAAAAAATTAAAAATATTATTTTAAAGGTCAACAGTTCACAACAATTGTCATTTATTTATTGTAATTAAAAAAAAAAAAAAGATAAAAGAGCATTTTAACATTTCTGACATTAAACAATAATATTGAAAGAATAACAGCTATGATTGACATTTAAAATTCTTTTTTTTTTAAATAAAATTACACGTGTAACTCTAATTTTAAGTAACTGCTGTCAATTACTTGATGACATACCATCTATGAAACAATAAATATAAAAATAAGGAAAATGTTAAAAATAAGTGAAAGGTTATCAAATTGATAGATTTTACTGTAATAAAGGGTGGTTAAATTTTAAGGGCCGATGTTAATTTTGAATAAAACACAAATTATTTAGGAAATTATTGTCATTTCTTTTTATTATAATAAAATGGTATGGTTC
>OX456524.1:151275975-151295975 GCA_949748255.1 Eustalomyia histrio
TCTACTAAAAATAAACTATTCTTAATAATTCCTTAGAAAAACAGAAACTTTATAATGTTAAGACCTTAAAATAACATTTGTGGTGTTAACAATTTATTGAAGTTGTATTAAATCTATTCATAAACAACACACAATGAGATACATATAAATATATTTTTTTTTTCCTTAAAAGTTTCTTGGAATCAATAACAATAAAAATAACAACAATGAAACCAAACATAACTGTAATCCTTATTCTTATATCTTATACAATCAAGCAAAAATATGTAAGAAAAGAAAAGATATCCCTTGATAGGGAAACAAAAAAACTAAAACTACAAAAGCACAAGAATTATGAAAATTATAAGAAAAACTCAACTACAATATAAAACAAATTTTTGCATCATAACATACAACCTACGCGCCACACGATGCAGCACAATCTACAAAAACAGAAAGTAACAACAACAAACAACAACAACATGAATGCGTAAACTAACTCGTCGTTGCATGGCACTATGACATTTAAATGGTACAACCACTTAAAGGCCAAGCATATATACAATTTTCAACCATAAATATATTTGAATTGCTTAGTAAATACTCGCATGCACAATGATATTCCAATCATAAATTGCCAGTGGGACAAAAAGAAAAGCAAGTACTGGCAAACCTCTGGACATCCGTAGAATTTCTTTTTTTTTTTTTTGCCGGCATATATTTTACAAAATTTTCAGTTAAGCGCCCCGGTAGGCTGGTTGGTAGCGTGCTAGCTTATCAGTGCGGGGGTCGTGGGTTCGAGCCAAAAGCCTTCGTTGCTAGTGCTCGGTTAGGGTATAAGGATATAATTTGTAATTTAAAAATACACCCAGAAAACGGTATCAGTTGTTGCCACCGAGTTTGTTGCCAATCGAATTCTGGCGGTTACGACAACTGTTTTCATATTAAATTATTTATAAATAACAACATTCGCAAAGAATTGGCAGCTATTGCAAAAAGTAGTTTCCCAGTACTACCAAGTCGGAAATTAAAGAGTTTGCACAGGTCAGGGAACACACATTTCAGATTTATGGCCATGATGAAAATTTTCCCGCAAAGATTTTCAAAAATCTTGTTTAATGAATGTTGGAGGAGGAACCTTCATGCCATATTTAAAGTTTCTAGCTTAGGCGGTTCGGTTAAGGGATTAGGGGTTACTAGTTTTCCCCTTTAACCCCATTTTTACCACCTTCAACCTTATCAGTGAATTAGTTTATACTACAGGGAAGTTTTATTTTAAATTTTTGGTATTTTGAAGAAGTTGTTTGGAAAGGACGTTGAGAGTCAGTCTCTTTCTCGATTTGCTCCACCCTGTAAAAATTTTCAAAACTCCCCATTTTGTGGTTTCCTACACCGTTGTAGCAGCCTAGCGGTTTGGGCGCAATTTTTTTTCTTTTCAGAGGAGGAAGAATTATATAAATTTTTAGTTCTAGCGGTTTTGACAGGTTGTCTAGATGGAGCACTTTACTACCCTCGTTGGATTTTCCAAAAATTCCGCCTTATGAACAAGTTACACCCAGAGAAAAGATTGGTTGCAATTCGATCAAAACCGTTAACATTCATTTGTGAGGATTTAATTTTTTTCGGAATAACCTAAAATGCATTAATAAACCAAAAATATTGTATTTGGAATTAAAAAAAAAAGGAAAAGAAACTAAAAATCAATCCTAGTATTCAATTATGAGTATTTCCAATTGTCCATTTATTTAGTGAATATATTAAAAATTTGGTACAATCTATTAAATGTATTAAAAAATTGTCGATATTCAAAAGTGGTTATAACCGTACTTATTGTGATCAAATATATCATTTAATTAGGGTTTTAGTAAAAGCAACCGAATTGTGGAATGTATTGATACTAGATGTCAGTAATGATTGGTATTGATAAAGAAATTTTAAACTAACATTTCTTTTCCGAACAAATTGTTTGAATTCAAAATTAGCCATAGAAATTCATAAGTGTTTGTGGTGTAGTAGGTACAGAGGTAGCTCAATACTCAGAATTTTCGAGTTCAAATCCCGAAAAAAGCAAACATTTAAAAATTTTTTTTTTTTAAATTAAAATAAAACATTCAAATGTTTAAATGGCAAATATATCAAAAAAAATTTAAATTAGTTGTGGTCCAGTAAGAGAGTGTGAACTTTGAATCTGATTGCCCAGGTTCGATAGCGGAAAAATTAAAAAAAAAAAAATGTCGTAACCCCCAGAATTCGATTGGCAACAACTTCGGTGGACACAACTGATACTATTTTCTGGGTGTAGTCATACACCGAGGAACAGCTATTTTAATTTTCAGATCAAGGGAGAGACTTTTACTTTTCTTGCCCCTCCCCGTAGAAATTTCCAAAAACCCGTTTTGCCAGTGGTCAGATTTTAGATTTCTAGCCAGAGGGGTTTGGTCAGACCGTCAAGTGGAAGATTTCCCCTTTTGGCCCTTTCAAAAATTTCACCAGTTAGCTAAATCATAATATACCGAACATGTATTTTTATAATTTCTAGCCCAAATGGTTTGAGCAGGCCGTCAAGGGAAATATTTTTTCCCTATTAGCTCCTCCCCGTAGGAATTTCCAAAAATTTCCTCTGATTTATATATCTAGATTATCAACTTTTAAAAAATTTCTACAAAAAAAATATTTAATTTAACTAACAAAGATGACAATCAAACAATCTCACCACTACTAACTTCATTATATTTTATTCAACATACTCACCTATAATATTCACCATCTAATAGACAACGAGTATCACCATAACTACCACTTGTGCGCATGCCAAAGCCGGCACCATCACCAATACCACGAATTTCACCAACACCAGCAGCACAACCATTATTTATATCACCATTACCAACGCCACCACCTGTACCACCGCCAGCAGCAGTACCACTAATGCGACCACTCATACCACCCGAACGCATAAATGAATGTTTGCCATAATAGCTATAATGCTCAACTGGTCGATATCCTGATGACGTCTGCATAAACATTTTATCAATATGCGCGGGCGTATCATCTGTGGGTGAGACGACCGGTGTGAATGGATTGTAAATTTCTTCTCCTTCAGCGGGTACAATGTCATCGGAAAGTTCCTTCAATATCGATGTTAAGCCACTGGCTGTATAAAATTTACCTAGAAAAAAAAGGCAGAAATACCAAAATGAATTACTAAATGAAAACAAATAAACAACTACAACAAGAAAATATGTTTTGTTAACTTAATATGACACATGTTAATGCCTGTCTGAACGTGTTAAATAAGAGTGTCAACATAAATTGAAATACAACATAAAAATTACACATTTGCACACAATATTCAATGTCATATATGATACGAATAACACATGACAACTTATTTTTTTGTTTGGTATAGAAATCTGAATTTTAAAATATCTTTTGGAATATTCAACGTGGTAAAAATGGGTTTAAAAAGGAAAAAGTAAACCCTTAATCACCCAGTTCAAAAAAACTGAAGCTAGGAGCTTAAAATTTGGCCTAAAAGTAATTCCTCCAGCATAGACATGGATTTCATATTGGAAGGGGCAAAAATATAAAAATAATAATTTTTTTGAATTATTACCAGTAACGTGGTAAAAATTAACAATCAAAAGGGGGAAAAGTGCCCTCCTTAATAGCCTTTCAAACTGCTTTGGCTGGGCAACTGAAATTCAAAATATATTTTCTCAGAAGTAGAAAATCAGTAAAGAAGGATATAATTTTTCTACAAACTATTTTATTTGAGGGTTAATTAAATTTAGCTGAGTTTGCTAATAATAGCAAAAATAGTATACAGCTGATTTGAAATTTAATTTGATATTCACATTAAAAAAAATAAAAAAATAAATGTTTTAAACAAACAATTTTTGTGATATTTTTAGTCTACAAATAATATTCAAAAAAATTTCTTGCTGATTTCAGCAAAGTAAATTTGTATTTACAATTAAATAACATTAAGCAAAACTTTTGTAAATTTAACAGATTTTAAACTAATTTTGGCAAATAATTTTAATACAATTTTCATATTATTTTATGATTTCATTATAATACATTCATACAGAAGCCTAGAATTTCAATTTTTTTTTTTAAATCTTCAGGTTTCCATTTGAAAATTTGTATGGAATTTGAAAGTCGAAAACTTGAACAAAAAAAAAACGAAAATGCGTATAAACGTATAAACGTATAATTAGATTTTTTTTTTTAGGTACTTTTGTTAATTTAAATGTACCGACTTTATCATCCCTACAGTATTTGAATTTATGTATATTTGTGTGTTATTCCGGCATAACTTTTACAATTAACTCAAATTATAAGAAAAGCTATTTTGACAAATGAAATTTGTTTTTTTATTTTTCATATTGTTTCCAAAAATAGAAACTCACACACACTTTGCTGGTGTGTGTGTGTGTGTTGGAGTTTTTATGTCAATAATTTATTCCTGATATAAATTGTTATTTTGTTTCTATAATGAACGGTCTTTAATGCTAATATTGTGCGCTATTAAGGTTTCTTTTTTATGGAAATTACTGGAATATTTTTTTTTCTTTCATTTATCCATCAGACAGTTTAGTAATCCGTAAACTGATTTAATTGAATTTATTTAAAAGGTTTTTTATATTAATGATTACACTGAAATAGGAGATTTATATACGTATGAGTAATATTGTCTGAGCAACAATCATACGCCCACCAAAATTTATATTCAAAGTAATTAATATTTAACACGATTTATAAAGATTTGTATCTGAATAACCCAGCAAAACTTTGGTAATGGGTGCAATATTCTCATGCGTTACCTTGTAATGATAGCTCGTTATCTTGTTCATTATTTGCAAGCATAAAGTAATAAGTTACTCATTATTGATTACGTAATATATGATTTATAAATGTAAAGTAATAATTAAAATATTTTTGAAAATCTATTTTTAGATACATTACTTTTTGTTTTTTTGTAAGAAAAAGGGTAATGTATGTTTGTTTTGATAACACTAGCGAAAAAAGGAAGCGCAAGAACTCATTTAAGTTTAAATTAATCAAATACTACTTGAAAAGTTCCTGCGCTCGAAATGAAAGAATACTGTTTTTGTTACGAAATATATTTTTTTTATTCAATATAATCTCCTAGAAGCTCAATACACTTGTTCCAATGATCTTCAAATAATTTTATTCCATCCTTACAATGGTTTTTCGGAAGCTCTGCAAAATAACCGTCTACGGCTTCTATGGCCTCTTCATTCGACGAAAAATGCTTTCCACGAAGGAATTGCTTGAGATTTCTGAAGAGATAGTAGTCACTGGGAGCCAAAACTGGTGAATACGGTGGATGTTCAAGCAATTCGTACTTTAATTCTTTGAATTTAGCCATCGTCAAAACACTTTTGTGAGCAGGTGCATTGTCTTGATGAAAAGTGATTTTTTCTTCTTTAAACCAGGTCTTTTTTCACGAATTTTTTCATCCAGATGATCCAAAAGGCTGCAATATATTTAGAGTTGATTGTTTTACCTTTCTGAAGATAATCAATCAACAAAATTCCTTTTGCATCTCAAAAAACCGATGCCATAACCTTCTTTGCTGATCGTTGTAACTTCACCTGCTTTGGAGCTGAGCAACCAGCTTCAGTCCACTGTAAACGTTCTTGTTTCAATTTAGGACCATGGTAGTAGATCCAAGTCTCATCCATAGTTATAAAACGACGCAAGAAGTCGGTTTTATTCGGCTTAAAACGCTCCAAATTACGCTGAGAAATTTGTTCTTGATCCAGTTTTTGTTGAATTGTTAATGTGTGCGGCACTAACTTTCCAAACAGTTTTTTCATACGTAATTCTTCATGTAAAATATGGAGTACTCGTTCGTCTGAGATGCCTATGGCATGAGCAATTTCACGCTTAGTCAAGCTTGGATCTTCACTAACCATATTATGTACCTGCTCAATGATTTCTGCTGTGGTTGCAGTTTTTGGTCGTCCTTCGCGTGGATCGTCTTTAAGGCTGGTACGACCACGTTTAAATTCACCAGCCCAAAATTCAACGGTGCGTTTTGAAGATGAGGACTCCTTATACACTTCTAACAATTGTTCATAAATTTCCTTTCCTTTTAAACCCTTCAAAACAAAGAATCCAATGACTGGACGATATTCAATTTTTTCCATATTAAAAAAAATCAATGACACGTCAACTTCAAATGGCTTGTAAACAAAGAAAGAATTAACAGAATGACTTGCAACTTTGCATGTGTTCTCAGGACAGTTATACCAACTTGAGAAAAAAAGTTTGGAGCTAGCAGTGCCATCTCTTGGTGAGCGCAGGAACTTTTCAACCAACCTGTACGTTACTTTACCCATTATTTGGTAATGTGTTTTATTTGCTAGGAAGTAAAAAAAAATGTTCCTTACATTTTGTTAAGTATTATAAAAAAACAATTTTGTTGAGCTGATTGAATTTTATTGCTACACTCAAAATAAATTTTTTAGAGTAACTCACTTTAGTTTATTTAAAAGTTATTCGTACATTTGTTTTTAAAGGATTAAATATTTAAAATACAAACCATTATATTTTTTCAACATTTTTTCACATTTATTTTAAAAATAAATTACATATACATAAATACGGACTTTCTGTTTTAATTAATATTTTTAATTAAAAGGTTTTGTTAAAAAAAATATATATTTTTTTATAGTTAATAGGCTGATAGTTTAAATAAACAAAAATAAAAACAGACTTTATAGTTAAAAATCATTACTTTTTACGGATTTTGCAGTTAATTAGTTGACAGAAACGAATTAAGAAATATAAAATTTATTTTTTTTTTTTTTTGCCGATAATATTATTAGTTTGATCACAGTTAAAATAAATGAAAATTCATTTATTTTTATCCTATATTATTGGATAATTTTTTAACATTTAAAAATAAATAATAAGTTCGTTTGATTTAAATGAAAATTTATTGAACCATTTTTTTAAGTAATTTTTCATTTATTTTAAATGAATTTTTCAATTTTTATCCTCGATAATTTACTATTAAAATTTTCATGTTTCTTTGTTAAAAAAGAATAAGATTATATGAATCCTATTAAAACTATTCATTTTTAGTGAATTTAATTTACAAACTATTTTGAGTTATTATAAAATTTCAGGAAAATCTCCTTATATTATCCTTCTATCTCTTAGATTTTAATAAAGTTCAATGGGAAAATTAAAAAAAAAAAACTAAAAAAAAACCAACGTCTTAAATGTTAAGAAATTAAAAACTAATAGTTTTTAAATAAATTTCTTTGCAACTTGAAATTTTTTTCCCTTTATCTTGCAATTCTCTTAAATTCCATTACAACTAATTAACTAGTATCTAAATTTTCTTACTATCCATCATGTCATTAGTAATTTTCCTAAAACTTTATGTTTACTACTTAATATAATGCATTTCAAACGAAAAAAAAAATGTTCTCAACCATTATAATAATATTATATTTGGCCTAATTTAAAATGCCAACTACTCACAATATTAGACGTTAAAGGTCAAGTGTGATGATAAAACAACAACAAAAACAAATACCACACTGCTGCTGTACAAAAAAAAAATGCAATGCAATGAAAATTCTAGTAGATGGCATTTACACGCAGAGAAATATTTATAAAAGTATTTTACAAAATATAAAATATTCTATAATGACTATGAATGATTTATATATATAAAGCATTGATAACTGACAGACTTTTCCTAAAGTATAAAATTCCATAAAACCCTGTGTTAAGAACTTATTATTAACAAAATATTTAATAAATACATATGAGTCTTATAATTTCTCTAAGTGTCCATGCATAGAAAATGTTTGAGATGGTGTAATTTTCAATCTAACTAAATTATATTATACAATATATTATTATGTCTGCAAGCAGTACTAAATTTATATAAAAATGTATGCATTCACATATGTTTACACAATTTGTTTTTTTAAGTACTCGTATATAAATTATGAGAACGTGAACATAAAAATGTCCTTAGAAAAATGATACTGTTTGATTGTAAGTTTAAGATTAACATGAAATTTTTTAGCCTAAAGGTTAAATATTTAACATACGTGTTATTGGTTTCCCACTATAGTATTATGTACATATTTCAAAGAATCTTATTCTTTTTTTTTTTTTTTTTTTGATAAGTTAAAATGCTAATTAAGAAGTATTTCCATGATCAAGAGAAGGTTATAAAGTATTAAATTTGTGCGAAAAATTTTATAAAAGATTTGTAAAAATTTTAACCATAAAATTTAGTGGGCGTCTAAATTATGGAAAAACAATTTTGTGCACCAAATTTAAGCAAATAAAATTTTTTATAACAAACATCTTAACAAACTAAATTATTTATGTAAATTTACACAAAAAAAAGTCGTAGAATTCGCTAATGCACTAAATTAAAATTAACCTTAAATTTGGTTATTGAAAGGGACCCCCACAGCGTATGAGTTATATGTTAGATGTATTTTAATGTTAAGTATACGCCCGGGAGCACCACGTATTAGCATTAGTTGCATTTAACAGAACCCAGCAAAACCACACATTACCAAATAATGTGTAAAGTAATGTGTAGCCATAGGGGCTCATGGATTACTTTACACCTTACATCACTGATAAATTTTACAGGCGATGAGCCTTAAAGTAATGTATATAGCCAATACTTTAGGGGTGATAATTGTAAGGGGTTACTTATATGTGTCTTAAAATAGTTTTTAAAAAAAGAGGAATTTTTATTTAAAAAAAAAATGATTACAAATATTTTAAACGTTATTAAAAAAAATGTGGTCATGATGGGAATCGAACCAGGGAGCTCTGGTTGCCAGCCAATAACTCTACCCACTGAGCTATCGACGCATAAAGTAAAGGGTGGTTAAATTTTAAGGGCCGATGTTGAATGTCAACCACACCTAATCGTCAAGTTTTTTTCTGCATTTCATTTGACATTTCTCAATTTTAGACTAACTCAATTTGAACCATGGAAAGATACACAATCGAGCGACGCGTTAAAGTTATTCAGGCTTATTATAAAAATGGGTGTTCAAATCAAAATGCATTTCATGCACTTCGTCATTTTATTTATTTTTTTTTTTTTGGTCAGCATAATCGACCAAATGTCTCCACAATCGGGAGAATCGTGGGCAATTTTCAGCAAACTGGGTCTGTGAAAACACCTGTGCATGCTCGCCCAGTTCGTTCTACGGAAAACAGCTGTTGTTCGCGATAGTGTGTCATGAAGTCGGCCAAGCATTTACCGTGAATGGTGTTCGCTATCGCGAGATGATAACGAACTTATTGTGGCCAGGAATTGAGGATATGACCCTGGACGGTGCCACTTGCTGCACAGCTAACGAAACAACTAACGAAACAATGGCCGTGTTATTTCACGTGGTAGCGATGTCAATTGGCCCCCAAGATCATGTGATTACACCGTTGGACATCTTTTTTTGGGGTTATTTGAAAGAATAGGTATACGTCGATAAGCCAGCAATAATTCAAGAGCTAAAAGATGAGATAATTTGGCACATTAATGGTATAGAACCTTAACTATGCCTCAGCGTCATCGAAAATTTGGACCATCGGATGGAGGTGTGCCGCCGAGGTCGCGGCGGCCATTTGGCTAACATTACAAGGTAACGCATGAGAATATCGTACCCATTACCAAAGTTCTGCTGGGGAACTTGTTTTATATCGCTTGTTTTCAAATTTTTTGACGAAATAAGGTATAAAGTGCAATTAATTACCGGTACACTCAGAGAAAAAAGCTTCATAATATTTTAGAAAAACTTCATAAATAATATGATATACTTCATGGATTTTTGTTCAGTGGAAATGGTTCGACTTGAAGATGGCCCTCCCTGTTTTAACAAAAATGTCCCATATCTCGAAATTTAAGAGAGCTAGAGCAAAATTGACAAAAATTTGACTTCCTTGAAAAATGGACGTTGGAAGGGTCTTTAAATTATCTCAGATTTTTTTTTAACTCAATTTCATTAAAAAGCCCACCTCTCCAGGAATCGCTGTGCTGCAACATGTGGATTTGTTATAGAGTATAAAAAGAAGAGACTGGTAATTTGTTCATGAAATGGAAGAATAATTAAAGAATACAAAGGATACGATCAAGCATATCGAAGTACTATAAGAAAAAAACTAATTACAATTGAATAGAATATCAATTTACTGAAAAGTAAGGAGTGGAACTGAAATACTAAACATGCGGAACGATATGGAATCGAACGGGAAACGAGCGGAATTGGAACACTAAATATAAGAAACGAAATATAATGAAACCTGGAATGGAATTTGTATCTTCGGAGTGTGTAAAATACATCACTCTGCTTTACAAAAATGGATATCTCCGGATCTCTTCCAAATAATTAAAAAAACAAACTTCTATTTTCAACAGTATTTTTTACGATTTTTCTTAAAAATGTATAGAAAATTTGTTTGACTTATATTGACTTGCTTACAGATACGACTGGACTAGTTATGTGGTGTATTTAAGTTAAACATATTACAATTATAAATACTCACTTATTATATGTCCCCTTTTGTCTCTTTGTGATTTAGTTTTACGATGTACTCTACGCTCTTCTAAACTTTGATCAATTTCCAATTCACCCGACAATGAAGCATCATTCATTTCTGAACATTGTTTTAAGTAACGCATTAATGTTTCATTAGCCTGCCGCACCTCCATTTCACCAGCCGCTATAAGCTTACGTTCACGCCTTCGTCTTGATTCTGATTTACTACGTTTACGTCGTGGACTCTTTTCTATTGAACTGCGAGAGCGAATTGATCTTTGGGCTGGACTAGCTGTAGGATCCGATAACGATTGATGTTTACGACTTGCACCACCAGCACTACCTGCACTCAGGGCAGAGGGTGTGGGTGAAGATTGTTTCAGTTCACGATCCATGAAACCTAAAATACCGCGAGCAAATGAAGCATCTGCTGCTGTCTCGTGTACCCTTCTTGAGGGTGAATAGGGCGATAGTGTGCGTCTATGTCTATGCGTTGTTATGGTGGGAGGTAATTGTTGTAAAGTTTCTCGCAAGCTCATAGCATCACCCGATGAGTTGCGACTGCTACTAGGACCATCTGGTGGTCCCGTTGCTGCTAATTCACTAGCATCTGCTTCTGAAGGTCGTGAAAGATCGTTGTTTTCGTTGGTTATATTTGGATTTAACGATGTGGATAATGATGATGTTTCATTACGTTGATGTTTATGATTTTCAGCGGCCGTATTGTCATGTGGTGCATGACCATTCACCAGCACCACAGTTTGTTGTGATGCTTGGCTGGATGTCTGGGCACCTAAAGCTTCCGAGGTATCTTCATTAGATGTTTGTCGTTCATGTTCTTGAAGCAGACGTGTGGCAACTGCAGTAATTAAAGCATCTGAGCCCGCAATGCCAGCGGTACAAGCACCCTCCTCGGCGTGTATTATGTCTTCGGCAGCAGGATGAGCGGGTAATTTACTATCAGATGTACTACTTGTTGTTACTGTTTGTCGTTCATTACGCCTATGACGTGACTCGGTACGTCTTTGACGATGACGATGTACTTTTGGTGTAGTCTCCATTGTACGTATTTATTGTTCTTGACGTTTAAATTTTGTATTTGTATTATTCGCCCTTTTGTGTGTGTGTGCGTGTGTTTGTTCAACACTACTTAAATTACACCTGCTGCTACTGCTTCACGTTTTATATGCTTTGTGTGTGTGTGAATGTTTGTAAAAAAAAAGAAACGATTTGAAAATAAAAGCTTGCAAAACAGCTGTTTAAAAGGTTAAACGTTTTGTCATGCAATTATTTGTGTTTTTTTTTACAATTGTTGTTGTTGTCCTTTCTTCAAATGACACGTAATTCTATACAATTGTACAATTGTTGTCCCGGGCCACTTGCATTTTGTTACCGTTTATTGTTACCCATTTATTAAAGTTTTCTTTTTCTTACTTTACAGTTTCTTAAAATTGAAAGAAAAGTGGAAACAAGTTTTTATTTTATTGCTGTAATTTATGGCAATTGATTCTTTAATATTTTTCTTTTATTTATAATATTTTATTTTAAGAAAGGCTTACAAATTAAAAAGATTTTTCTTATCAAAATTTAATTTAATGCATGAATATAAATTTTTCTGGAGTAAACTTAATAAAAATTAATCATTTAAATTAAAAAAAAAAAAAACTGAATATAAATAATTACTGGCTTTAGCCGAAAAGATATTTTTGTAACCGCAGTGCAACAGTTTCTCGATAAAGCAGATTTATCATTTTTTTATTTATCACTATCGAGAAATATTTAAATTTTCGAACAAAACTCACTAAAGAAATTTTTAAAAATTTAAAATACACACAGAAAAAATTTTCTCAGTTTTCAAGACTGAAATCGTTTAAAACAACAGAAAATTGGTTTTCATAATAAAATTAGGTTAACACAACAAAATTTTGTTTGGAACATCCAAAATATTCAGCAATCACATTAAAACTAAACTAAACGTTGGTTGTAGCAACCAAACATTTTTTTTCAATTCGGTTGCCAGTTTTTTTTTGGGGGGGGGGGGGGTTTCTGGTTTTCGCGAAATTCAACATAAATAATTTGACAGCACTGTTCCTATACTGTGGTTTGGGTTTTATTATGTTATTCTCTATCGACTCTTCCCGGGTAAAGGGAAGTTTTTACTAAGGCTTATGATTAATTAAATTATCTTATTTTTTAATTGTTATCTTTTATTTAACATTTTTCTTTTGTAAAACTAATTTATTTTTTGAGCTTAAGGTTAGTTTTTTTTATAAAAATATTATTTATTTTTCAATATTTTGCTACTCCATTGTGTAGCATCTTTAGGAAATAACAAATATGAAGATGCTACACAATGGAGTAGCGAAATATTGAAAAATAAATAATATTTTTATAAAAAAAAAAAAACAAACCTTAAGCTCAAAAAATAAATTAGTTAAAAAGATGAAAAATGTTAAATAAAAGATAACAATTAAAAAATAATATAATTTAATTAATAATTCTTTAATTAATATTTCTCATTGAGCTTAAGATCCTTTATTTATAAAAAATTAATTATAAATATTTATCCCAATATTTCGTCACCACATTTGGTGACTTCTTCAGGAAAATTGTTTTTTATGATAAAGATCTTTTATTTATAAAAAATTAATTATAAATATTTATTTATCCCAATATTTTGTCACCACGTTGGGTGACTTCTTCAGGAAAATTGTTTTTTATGATAAAAAAAAAAACAATTTCCCCTGAAGAAGTCACCAAATGTGGTGACGAAATATTGGGATAAATAAATATTTATAATTAATTTTATATAAATAAAAGATCTTTAGCTCAATGAGAAATATTACAAATAATTTAATTATTCATAAGCTTATACTTTATTATTTTTATTTAAAAATGGTTACAATTTATTAAAGGTTTTCTGGCCGCATTGTAAAGTCTCTAAAGAAATTTTAATTTGAACTCAAAATCTGTTGAAATGAGAAATTTTAAAGGCCTTTAAAGTGTTTACACATGTAAGTCCTATTTGCCGGCTTTACAGATTACAACTGATATAACTATTTACCATCAAAATTTTAGGGAACCCCTTAGTTTGAAAAGATTTGTAAAGATAATAAATTTTTTAAAATTTAATTTAACTAGAAATCTGTTGAGCAATCTTGAATTTGATTGATTTTTGATGTTTGTGTTAAGTTTTGGGTTTTGGTGTGTTCTGATATATATAGTAGAATTTTATGGCCAACATTTTTGTAGAACATTTCATCCCCGCGCTTCCCCTTTTTCGGGCTGTTTTTTACAATTTGTTAAAATAAAGCGAAAAAATCCATTATGAGGAGGAGTTAGAGGGTTAATATGTTCCACAAAAATATTTGTCATACCATTATCTACAAAGTTGCTGAACATACCCTACACCTGAGATGTAAAGAAAACATAGTTTTATATACCGATATGCTGCAAGACCCAGGCCAGAGCTGGAAAATTTTGACCGACTCTAAAATGAAATTCCGATGTAAACTATCAAAACTCTGAAACACGTATATTTTTTTTTTTGGTCTCTTTAACAATTTTTTAATTGTGTTATTTTTTTTTTGTGTTTTTTCTTTGTTCTGAACTGTGTAATCTAAAACTAATATTACAAATATTTATATGTAAAATTAATAATTCTTAAATATACATTTAATCAATATAATTCAACTATCTATAGGAAAATAAATAAAAATGTTTGCACTTAAAATTAAACCTCCTCTTAAGTTATTAAAAAAAAATAAATAATTGTATCAAATAACTCCACTGAAAATTCTATTCATGATTAAAATAATAAAAGCAATCAATTTAAAATCAATATAAATTAATTTTCATTCACAAGTTACAGCAGAATTTAAATACTATACAAAAATCAAAAATCCATTTATTGATTGTTTTGTAATTTACTTTTCTTTTTATTTTTTTGTCTTTTGTTCTCATAAATTATTTTTGCATTTAATTAATGCAACTACGTTTTATTTCGAAAAAATCATTTTTAAATGTTAATCACTTTCTTTTTGTTTAGTTTTAATACAATATTTATATAGTTTTTCTTTTTAATAAATTTTTGTATGTACTATATCTTTTTTAAACTCTTACAAGTACTTTTGTTGTTTTATTCAAATTTTACAATATATTGTTTGTAAAAATGTTGACCTAAATTTCAATTTTTACTGGGTTACCCCAAAAAGAAAACATCAACAAATTTAGATTAAAAAAAAAACACTCACATACTCTCGCAATTACATATTTTTTAAGCTTTAGTTATTACAAAAATAGAACAAAACTTTTATTATATTTCCTTATTTTGATTTTATTTAAAAAAAAAAATTAAAGGACTTTTTTTCAATTTAAAATTAAACGATTTTTCACAGAATTTATTTGTTATTCACACACGCCTCGCTGTTATGCTTTAAATTATTTTGTTTTAATAGTTTTTCTTTTTTTTTTTTGGTTTATCTATTTGCTTTATTTGTTAGTATTGTGTGTTGTAGACACGTTCACGGCTGCCGAGCAACTGAATTGTTGTTCATTGCACTAACACCTCAAAATGGCTGCCTATAGTTTTAATCCTGTATGTATGAGTTTGTTTGTTTTTGTTTTGTTACAGAAAAAGCTTTTTAGTGACGTCAGCAAAAATCTTTTTAGTCTTAAATTGTTGTTGTTGTTGTCATTGTTATTAATATTCTAAAAAGAACGCATATATTTTTATAACTATTTATTTTATTATATCTTTTTGCAGTTGTATGTTGTGTATTACACTGAGAAAATTAAATTTATGATTTCAAGAAATCAATTTATTTTGCATTAAATTAAAATATTTTTTTTTATAATATGTAAAAAATTTATAAAATGTATCAAATATAAAATATATGTAAAAAATTTATAAAATGGAAAAAATGTGAAAAATGTAAAAAATGTTAAAAATTTGTAAAAAATTTATAAAATGTAAAAAATTAAATATATAAAAAGTATAAAATGTAAAAAATGTAACAAATGTGAAAAATGTAAAAAATTTATAAAATGTGAAAAATGTGAAAAATTTATAAAATGTCAAAAATGTCAAAAATGTACAAAATGAAAACAAATTTAAAAAATATGTAATATGTAAAAAATATATAAAATGTGTAAAATGTATAAAATGTGAAAAATTTATAAAATGTCAAAAATGTACAAAATGTAAAAAAATGTAAAAAATATGTAATATGTAAAAAATTTATAAAATGTAAAAATGTATAAAATGTGAAAAATGTAAAAAATGTAAAAAATTAATTAAATATATAAAAAGTATAACATGTAAAAAATGTAAAAAATGTAACAAATGTGAAAAATGTAAAAAATTTATAAAATGTGAAAAATGTGAAAAATTTATAAAATGTCAAAAATGTCAAAAATGTACAAAATGGAAAAAAATGTAAAAAATATGTAATATGCAAAAAATTTATAAAATGTAAAAAATATATAAAATGTGAAAAATGTATAAAATGTCAAAAATGTACAAAATGGAAAAAAATATAAAAAATATGTAATATGTAAAAAATTTATAAAATGTAAAAAATATATAAAATGTGTAAAATGTATAAAATGGAAAAAATTTATAAAATGTGCTAAATATAAATAATGTATAATATGTAAAAAATGTGTGAAATGTAAAAAATATAAAAAATATATAATATATAAAAAATTTATAAAATTTTAAAAATGTATAAAATCTAAGAGATGTGCAAAATATAAAAAATATGTAAAATTTAAAAATGTGCAAAATGCAAAAAATGTATAAGATGTATTAAATGTATAAAATATATATAATATATAAAAAATGCATTAAATGTATAAAATGTGAAAAATATATAAAATATATTAAATTTATAAAAAGTATAAAATGTAAAAAATGTGAAATATATAAAAAATATATAAAATGTGAAAATGTATAAAATGTAAAAATGTGTAAGATGTAAAAATATATAAAATGTATAAAATATAGAAAATGTGTAAAATGTAAAAAATGTGTGAAATGTAAAAAATATATAAAATGTATAAAATATATAATATATAAAAAATGTAAAAAATGTATAAAATTTATAAAATTTATAAAATGTATAAAATCTAACAGGTGTGCAAAATGTAAAGAATATGTAATATAAAAAATGTGCAAAATGTAAAAATGTGCAAAATGTAAAAAATATATAAAATGTATAAAAAGTTTAAAATGTATATAATATGTATAAAATGTAAAAAATATGTAAAATGTATGAAATGTAAAAAATATATCAAATGTAAAATATATATAAAAAGTAAAAAATGTATAAAAGGTATAAAATGTAAAAAATGTAAAAAAATTTATAAAATGTATATTATGTATAAAATCTTTAAAAAGTATAAAAGGTATAAAATGTATGAAATGTGTTAAATGTATAAAATGAACAAAATTCGTAGAATGTAAAAAATGTATAAAATGTATGAAATGCAAAAAATGCATAAAATGTATGAATTTTTGGCACCCAAGTTGGGCACCCTTAATACAACGATGTAAATCTGTGTTGCCATGCCATGCTGAGGACAATTAAGATCGTGTTAAAATGTAAAAAAAATACATGAAAATCTATAAAATGAATAAAATGTAATAAATGTATAGGGTCCGCCAAATAACTTTTTTTTTTTGAAAATGCTATAAAAAAAACTACTGAATATTTTCTCAAATATCTTTTTTTATTTGAAAGTACAATCCTTCCGGTTAATAATGGAAAATTTTCATTCAAATGGCTGCCTCGGCTGGCCATGCAGTAGCCTACATGATCGGTCCAATTTTTAAGCACATTATCGATTGTGTGCAGATGTATTTCACCAATGGCTTCACGAATATTGTCCTTTAAAGCGTCAATTGTCTCTGGCTTGTCGGCGTAACACTTATCTTTGACGGCACCCCACAAATAATAGTCCAACGGTGTCAAATCGCAGCTCCGAGGTGGCCAAACGACATCAGCTCTGCGGCTGATAATGCCATCTTCAAAAACAGGGCGCAAAACTTCGAGTGTAGCTTCGGCTGTGTGGCACGTAGCGCCGTCCTGTTAAAACCAAATTGTTGCCAATATCCTCCTCTTCAATTTTTGTCAACAAAAATTCGTTCAACATGGCCCGATAACGATCGCCATTGACTGTAACGGCCAGCCGAGGCAGCCATTTTAATGAAATTATTTTCCATTATTAACCGGAAGGATTGTACTTTCAAATAAAAAAAGAAATTTGAGAAAATATTCAGTAGTTTTTTTTTTCATAGCATATTCAAAAAAAAAGTTATTTGGCGGACCCTATATTAGTTGTACAAAAAGTATAAAATGTCTTTAATATAAAAAATTTATAAAATTATAAATGTATAAATTTTAATTTAGTAAATTTCTGTTAATAAAAACTTCTGAAAAAAGTTTAAAAAATTCGTGTTTAAAATAGAAAGAAGATATTTCTTTACAAAAAAAAATACTTTACACAAAATACTGCATATTTTCTTTAAGTGTAGACTTACAAATTCGCACCCACTCATTATAAAATTTCTCTTACTACTACTCTTACCAAACAAAAGCTTTAAAGCTCAACAAAATCATTAAAGCTTGACTTGGAAATAAATAAAAAATAATAATAATATAAAAAACCCACAAAACTACGCATGCTTGCTAAAATCCTTCCAGGATGACGTCAATCGAAGGAAAAGCTTTGACATTTTTTTGTTCTCGCATCAAAATATAACGACAAATGGCAATAAAAACAAAACAACAACAACAACAGCTAACAAATATAATAGACAACAAAGGAACTAAATCAACACAACCTTAAAGCGAATGTAAAATTTACTATGTACAAAAAAGTATAAGTAGAAAAAAAACACACAACGAAAATTAAATGCCGGTAAAATGTAAACACACACACACGCATTATAAAACATACACAACAATAGCAAAATACCGCTAAAATTTAAAATGTACAAACAATTACGTTAATGGATGCTACAAAAAAGCAAAAGTTAAATTGATTATGATACAAATAAATTTGAAAACCTATAAAAAAAACCCGCTAACATAATTTAATAGCAAGTTTTGTCATAACTCTATAGTTTTACTAATTTTTAACAAACACTTTTTGTTTAATATTAAAATTTTAGTTTTCTTTTTTTTAAATTTATTTAAAGAAGAATTTTCAAAAACTGTACTTTTATTTGAAATATTTATATATACCAGTATTTATTTCAAAACCCACATAAATTGTGCTAGGATTTAAAATTCTCCAAAAATTTTTTTATAAAAAACAAAATACAGAGCGCATATTCTAATTTAATGTTTTTCTTTTTATATCACATAAACGCACACACACACACACACACACACTCATTCATAAGCGACCTATGGAATTGTGAATTTGAGTAACTTTAGCAACATCATCAAAAAACTTCGAAAATACACAACACATACATACATTTAACTAAAACGGCGTGTCAAATTTCGTCAGACTTTTATAAATATTTTTATTATTTCTACAACCCACGTGCCAGAGTAACCAGTAAAAAAAAAGATTCACTATAGTGTTACCAATTATTCGAACCTGCCGGTTAATCGGTAAGGGCATAATTGGAAAAAAATTTAAGAAAATTGATTAATCGTTTCATCGCTTAATTTGAAATAAATGTGTTTATTTGATCAATAACAACACAAATAGCTGCTGTTTTTTTTTCGGAAAATTAACTTAAGTCTACTGCATGGGTTTATAATAGGTGTGTTCGACGTACGTTACCGCGGGTGCCCGCGGGAACCCAATCTTACCAGAAAGCGTTTCTTGTAACAAAAATTGGGTAAATGAGAGCGTTCATGAGAGAGTAATTGTGTTTCTCTTTTTACCAGAACTTACCCGTTCTTTTTGTTTGGGTAAAATGGTAAAATTATCAAATCATCAGCTGTTGCTAATAAATTAGCTGTTTTGCATTTTTGAAAAATAATTAAAATTAAATAAAAATTTACTATAAAGAACTTTTCCTTCTGAATATTGAAAAATACATTTGAAAATGTAAATAGATATTTGCCATTTCAAATATTTTTATTAATTAAGCTGTTTTTTTATATGAATAAATTTGACGTTTATTTTTGGGTATGAAATGTGGTTTTGTGCATTCGCAGTATTTTGGGCATTTTTATGATTTTGTGAGAGAATTTTTTGCTTACTCTCATTTTACCAGACTTTACCCGAATTACCTCGTATAGACCTAATGTGAATCTTCATGATAATTCAAAGCATCCTGAGACTGTTTAAAGACTCTCTAGAATCTTTATCATAAAACATATAAACAAATCAATAGTGTTTTAACGCAGTGTCAATAAAGCTGTTAAATTCTTTCTAACAAAATTCAATAAAAAAAAATTCTTAAAATTATTGTATAGATTTAGAGTGAAA
>OX456524.1:151303475-151330975 GCA_949748255.1 Eustalomyia histrio
TGCTGCTAACTACTACCTGTTGGAATTTTTTGTTGGCAAAAAAAAAAAAATAATAATCAACAATTGTACACTTTTAAATGTTGATTAATCAACTGACACATCCGTAAAAAACAAATGATATAATCAGTTAAAATAAATGTCAAAATTTTACCTACAAATCCTTAAAAAATAAATGTTTTTTTCATTTATTTGAAATTATTTCCGTTTTTGTATTTTTTTGTTTTTTTAATATAGTCATACAATACAAAATGTATGTATGCATATGAAGCTATAAACACTTTTTGTATGAATGTGTTTGTATATGTATGTGCGTTTATGAAGTTATTGTATATGTATGTGTGTTAATGAAGTTATTAAATAAAAAAACAAATTGAAATTTTTTTAATATATTTCTTTTTTGAAACAGACAGCAAATGAAATTTAAATTTGTAATAACTGTTACGGACACAAATAAACCTTAAGTTTCCGTTTTGTGGGTAAATTTCAAACAAATTAAAAAAATAAATAAAACTGAAAAAAAAAATGGAAAATGATAGTAAATTATTTCGAATAAATGTATAAAAAAGTTAAAATAGATATTTCTTTGAAAAATAAATCTATGTTCCTTTATGTTTAAATGGAACGGAAAACTTTTTTATTAAACTACAGTTAACTACATAATATTCTGAGTGTAAAGTCATTCTAATTAATGTAATTTAAAAACCTGTTAAAGAGTATTGGAGCTTAGTGTGGAAGTAGATTTGATGTAAGAAAATATATTGGAAGAACATTTCTACCCCACCTTACCACATTTCGTGGTACTTTACTTTCAACCCCTGTTTACATTAAAGGCTCCAGCATCGTAAAGTATTGTGCAAGCTCAAATAAGTTTGGAAATAAATTGCTTGAAAAAAAATCTGCTGAAAGGTTATTAAATGCAGAAAATGATTCTCTAATCAAATTAAAAAAATCAAATTCTTATCAAATTTGTAATCGATTTCCAGCGCAACTTTTATTTAACCACTAACCAAAGCTTTTTCTGGCATTTTGCCAGCATTGTGCTATACATATTTTTCTGCCTGTGTATGGGGGCATACCCAGCAATTAAATATTACTGTTACATTTGTTGCCACATTGTTGTGTGTTAAAAGAACATATATTTCTTGTTAAAGTAAAGTATAGTATGTGGTAATGATTAATGATTATATAATTACGATTAAAATGTAATTGTCACATTTACAAACAATAGAATACACTTTTATTGTTACAACGTAATTAAAATTAAAGAAAGTAGGAGGATTACACCCAAACAAACCAGAATCGTGCTGACAATCAAATATGTGGCTAATTGAGGGGTTTGGTTAAACGAAGTTATGTTTAACTATAATGACGATTATGACTAACTATAATGTTGTGACTAGCTAAATTCTACTGACATCTAAATTGAAATGTTTCACTTGAGGCACAACTTTAAGGGATTTTCATTTAAAAATAAAATTGCCTAACTTAATATATTGTATTCACCACAAATATTTTTCACCTAAAAAAATTTTTTCACTACTAAAATTTTTTTTCACCACAGTTTTTTTCACCTCAAAAAATTTTTTTCACCTTAAAATTTTTTTACACCAAAATATTTGTTTTGCATACAAAAAGTTTTTCACCTTAAAAAATTCTTTTCACCTCCATAATTTTACTTAAAAAAATTTTTAAATTACACTCGAAGCCCGGTATAACGAATGATACATTGTCAGACCCATTCATTATACCGAAATATTCGTTATATCGCAACACATTTTTGTATGAATTTTACTTCATTTTTAGCATTTTTAAAATTTTTGAGATTACTACAAAATTTAAAAAAGGACTGCAATAATGGTACACTACAAGGTTCAGAAACAAACAAATCTCATATTATTTTATTTTAATTTTTTTTTTTTTATTTTTTTAAACTTTTTCTATATTTTTACCAATTGTTCGTTATAACGAATATAAATTTTCATAAATATTCGTTAATTCAAACAATTACGTCGTACGTTATATCGCGTTTTCGTTATTTCGAGTATTCGTTATACCGGGCTTCGACTGTATTTGAATCAAAAACAGTAGAGAACATTTTTTTAAGGATATTTAGGCGATATAGCACAATAAAAGTTGAACACAAATCAAGAAATCCAATAATCAAATAATTTCAGTTTTTGCTATAAATAACACTTTCAATAAAATAAAAATATGTACCAAAAATTATGTAAAGGCCATTGTCGCTTTTTATAAATTGCGAAATTAGAAGCGAAAAATCTCTTAACTAGTTTTGGAGTTAGAAAAATATTTTTAAAACGTGTTCTGACGGTAGACTGTGTGTCCTGAGACAAAAATAATAATTCATTTTACAAGTTGGGACCCCAGACTAGGTTTATCATATATTTTTGACGATTTTTCAATATTTTTTTACCCTCCACCATATATGGTGAGGGTATATATCAGTTTGTCATTCCGTTTGAAATATGTGGAAATATAGGTTTAAAACCCCATAAAGTATATATATTCGTGATCCTTATGCAATTTCAAGTCGATTTAGCGATGTCCGTCTGTCTGTTGAAATCACGATCACGACGCGAAGACGCAAGCGGGGGTGCCTATTTTTACCCAGATTTTTGAACATCCTCCCGAGCAGTTTGGTATTTAAAATGAGCAAAATCGGTCAAGCGGTTCAAAAGTTATGAGTGAAAATGTGAAGGTACCTCTAAATTTTCCATACAAATTTGTACAATTTTTCTGTATCTATTTTTTTTCTGTTAAGTAAGTAAAAATGTTATTAGGTCTTCTTATTGTTCGATTACATTTATTGTCTTACATACTATGATAACTAAGTTAACGTAAAAATGAACAATGTTAAAGTCGCTAACAGAGCAGACCTCTGTAAATAACATTGATAAAACTAAATAACAAAAGTTCGTTACATAAATTAACAAAACATATTCATATTACAGTTCATGCAAAATTTAGTATATACGTATATCATCTTCATCCCCTTTGGTGGAGGGTATTCAAAGAAGTGGCACAGCCGAATTTAGCCCTTTTTTACTTGTTTTTTTTAAAGTTAAAAGTTTGTCTTAACAGCCTTCTCGCTTTAAAATCGCTCATTGCAGACAAAATGTTTGAAGGCAAAGAAAGTAATTTATTATGTTTTCTATTGATTTACAACAATTTCTTTAATAAATTATTGTTATTAAATCAAAAAATATTTAAGATCGGAATAACGCTTTTTAGCGGCCTTGGGCATTAGAGGGTTAATAAAATCTGTGCTTAGAAAAAAAATATATCATAGTTATATGTGCAATCATTTAATTAAAATAAATATTTGAATTAACAATTTATTTTTTTTAGGAACATTTTTAAATTAACTATGAGTAATATTAAAGTAAATATGATTCTAGTTAAAATTAATATTTCAAGATTTTAAATTTTTTTCCAAATTAAACAAATTTAATTTGATTTTAAATATATTTGTATTTCTATTTAATTGTTTTCCCTTTGTATATATAATTACTACGTTTCTAAAATGCAGGGCCCGGTGCCCTAATTATTACCTGAAGCATTTGAAAAATGAATAGTCGATAATTCAACACAACTAGTAAAATCTTTATTATTCAAAAAAGTAATTAAATTGTAAACTTATATATTAAACACGTAAATACATTAAAAATTCAAAAAGAAAAAAACTTGTACCTGCTTTAGTTTTGAATGTAAATTAAGATTTTATAATTAAATAGTCCGTCCTGTTAAAAGTCTTAGAATAAGAACCCGATGTGCGACGATGACCACACCATGTCGATGCCGCTCACGTACTAAAAAACGTTCTCTTTTTTTATAAGGGCAAATTACAAAGTTTCGGCATCTTTTCAAATTGTTTTTTTTTTCTTTGCAAATCCAATTAGTTTTCCAATTGGTTTTTAAAAAACGGGGTTTAAAAAACAGGGAAATTTGCTAAAGTTTTTGAAGAGATCAGGGAAATTTGCTCAATTTTCCCCTGTTATCTGTCAGTTTTCGAACTTTTGTATTCTGTCTAAAATTGTATTTGGCCGCTGCCGGCGTTGGAATCTCTATACTGTTCTTACTCTATGTGGTGACTGAAAAAACTGCCATATTTATTTCAGTATAACGAGTACCGTGTCTCTCCTTCCATTTTACGCTTAAATCTTATCAGTACAAAAAAAATTAAAAAAAAAAAAATTAGGAATCTCACATATTAGGATCATAACTATTACATTGTTCATTAAATATCACACAACAAGCACATGCTAACCATTAAATACACAGACAAAACAGATTCGTACTGGCAACCGAATTTTGAGGTACGGTTGCGGTAACTGAATTTTTCGGATGTGACAACTAAAAACCAATTGAAACATGAGTAATTTGACTGTGACAACAAAATATGCCGGTTGCCACAATAACAATTCGGTAATCGCAAACAAAAAATTCGGTTGCTGCAACTGAACCATTTGATTGCCACTAAATTCGAGTGTCAGCACGAATCCGTTTTCTAGGGGTACCTAAATTATTTTTACTCATTATATGTTTTTTTTTCTATACAAACATTTTTTTTAAAATGCGGAATCAGCAAAAATGTCTTAAAAATAAAATAGATTCCATCTCACAACTGCAAACCTTGGCATGCTTAAAATAACTTCTTATTCTGTTTTAACACACTTATTCGACGATTTATGTACTTTAGTTAAAAAAAAAAAACAAAATCCTAATTTACATTCAAAACTCATCACCTACTTTTAAATTCCCCACTCTTTTTACTCTGCATAAGTATATTGAAATAATGCTGCCGATGGTACTCTTACCGGTACCAATTGACTTTGTCCATCTGGCGTACGATAAACCATATATTCTCGTCCATTTATAAATTTTCTCATACCGGTGGATTCAATACCCATTGCACCATATTGTGGCATTGCATTTTCTGATCGTAGTGCTCCAAAGCCTGCATTTACACCAAAATTAACAGCATGATGCCAACGTTTCTGCTGATTAGCCCTGCTGCTGAAAATACTTTGATAGGGCGGCGGCGGTGTTATATTATTGTGATGAGAATTGCTAAGCAATATTTTAGCACTATCGGTGCTCGATTTACGCCAAAACCATTTAGATGGTTTAAATTGACTACCATTCGGTGATCGTCCCACACCATGTCTAGACCATTGATTAGGATCGTTTCGACTGTTGATGCAACGAAATAGTATTTCTGTGCTAAATACCACCATTGAGGTTCCAAAACCAGCAAGCATTATGTAATAGGTCATCATTAGATCACCATTACGTAGCTGTCGTTCAGTGCCACCTAAATCTTGGGGACATATTTCAGCAGTTGGTAAATCTTTAGCAGAAAGATGTTTTATAATGCCAGATTCCACCAGATTTAATAATCTGAAAAGAGACGTTAAAAATAATGATTTTAATAGGGTTTTAATTTCTCTAAGAAATAATTGGAATCACAGTGTTATTTGTCATTTTGCTATTTATTTAATTGCTTGACTTTTGACCTGATTAATCCAAGAAAAATATATCGAATTTGAATCACCAATCATTTCTATGAATCACCAGCTTATTTAAAGTTCTATACATAAATAAAGCTCACAAAATTTTTCTCCTTTTTTTTTGCCTACACTCAGAAGAAAAAAGTTAGTAGAAAAATTTGTAAACGGTTTTCAATACCACTTTACTATTTGTATACAAATATATAACACCGCCTTTCTTTCCCGTCAGAAAGGAAAAAGTTTAGAACGTTTTTTAATGCCATTTTTTGCCAAATAGATTAGAAAATGGAGCCGCTAAATATGTACACTTACAAGAAATGATATTTCATTTAAAAACCGGTCTACTTAATTTTCATTTAAATTAAATGCCTTTTGTTATTTATTTTTAAATGTTGACACATCCGTAAGAAACAAATGATATAATCAGTTAAAATAAATGTTAAAATTTTACCTACTAATTCCTTAAAAAATAAATGTTTTTATCATTTCTATGAAATTGTTTCCCTTTTTGTTAATTTTTTTTTTTTTTTTGTTAATACAAAATGTATGTATGCATAGCTATAGACAATTTTTGTGTGAATGTGTTTGTGTATGTATGTGTTTTTATGAAGTCCTTGTAATTTGAATTGAAAAATTTTATATATCGATGGCTTAAATACAAAAAAAGTTTCATTGCAATTTTTATTAAAAAAAAAAAAGTAACACATTTTTGGAAAATGCATTAAAACTTTTTTTTATCTAAAATTTTACGGATTTTATTAAGTTTTTTCCTTCTCCTATCAAGAAACAAAAAAATCGAGTTAGGGCCTTTTTATATTAAGCCATCGATATATACAACCAATTTATATAAAACAAACAAATTGAAATTTTTTGAATATTTTTTTTTTGTAATAACTGTTATGGACACAAATAAACCACAAATTTCTGTTTTGTGGGTAAATTTGTATTAAATTTCAAATAAATGAAACTAAAAAAAATCGTTAAATCCCAGGAAAATTTTCTGTTCCAAAGAACCAATTGTAGAATCGGTGCCCCTTCTAAGCAACCCATTCTATTGTCGGTTCTGTCATCGATGAATTTTGTTTGAGATTGTCACGAAAGCAACCGGTTCTATTACGCTAAACTAGAACAAGTGCCGCTTCTTTGGAATCGGTTGAAGAATCAGTTGTTTTACTATTTATTTTTATATAGTTTTTTTGCTAGTTCTTTGGAATCAATTTAGGAACGTATTGTGCAACATAGCTTTGGGAATACATTCTGAAAAAGCTTTAAAGAACTGAATGAACCATTTCTTCCAGGGAACCAACAAAAGAATTTATGTATTTTTTTTTAAATATATTTATTTTTATTACTAAAAAACGCAAAATACATCTTTAAAAAAAAAACAAGGTAAATTAATTAAAAGTTCAGGAATTCATATGATTTAAAATATTATAATGCAGTAAAATTGTTGTACACCAATAGAAACAACTTAGCAGAAATAGCAGAAAAAATACTAAAAATTAGTCAAAATGGAAAATGCAGAAAAAACTGCAGAATATTTTTGCTAAACTTGATAATAAATAATCAACAAAAAAATTTGTTGTATGTACAAAATGTTAATAGTAATTGAGTTTAATTTTAGTTAAATTCAAATAACAATTGTCCTGCTAAAATTGGCAGACAATTTCGCTAAATATTAGTGGACCATAAACAGCAAATAAAAACTGCTAAATCGACAAAAATGTTGTTAACTTTGTATATATTTTAGTTTAATGCAAATAACATGTTTTCTGCTAACATTAGAAAAATTGTTGTTATAGACTGAAATGATTTTTAGTCTGCAAAAAATTAACAACATTTTTCTAATTTCAGCTAACAAAAATAGTAATAATTTTAATATATACAACTACTGTTCCAAACAAGATTCTAAAGAACTGATTCTACAACAAGTTCTAATTTTGTAAAATATAACCGGTTCTTTAAAAGCAATAAGACAACTGGGGGTTGTTACCTTGGAACCAGTTCTAGAATATATTGTGTTGGCAACCGGTCCTAAAAAATTTTCCTGGGATGTTACTAAATTATTTCGAATAAATGTATAAAAAAAGTTAGTTTAGTTATTTCTTTGAAAAATAAATGTATGTTCCTTTATTTTAAAATGGAACGAAAAACTTTTTTATTAAACTACAAACAGTTAACTACATAATATTCTGAGTGTATATATGCGTGTTAGTTTTCTTGCCTCTAATATCCTAGGAGACCTTCCTTGTTAAAAGAGACAGTTTTTAGATTAAACCCATGTAAAAAACGAAATATATATGAGCATACATGATCATACATGGGCCTGTATATGATCATACATGGGCATACATGGTCATATACGTCCATACATTGTTCAATATATGACCATACATGATCTCATATATGATCATATATCTTCGGATCTGAAATTTGAGGGTATATGGACGTATATGATCATATACGAGCATACATGAATAATATATTAGTATGTATGATAATATATGCCCATATATCACCATATACCCTCAAATTTCGGATCCGAAGATATATGGTCATATATGAGATCATGTATGGACGTATATACTGACCATGTATGCCCATGTATGATCATATGCAAGCCCATGTATGATCATGTATGTTCATATATATTTCGATTTTTACATGGGTTAAAAGTTAACATTCCCAATATTGGGAATATGAAATTCTATTCTCCAAAGAAAAATTTATAAAAATTTGAAATTTGAAATAGGTAGACAACGTGTTAAAAGCTCTTTAAAAAAAAAGGTAATTACTTTTGTCCATCATACTTACTCTCGATCAAATAATTCACTTAAATTACTACCCATTGGATAGGCAAATGAACGTTTCTTTTTTAAAATTGGATCTTTGGCCATAGCAAACGGACAATGAATCTTTTCATTATCTATACTAATCGTTTTTCGATAACGATAATCCAAATATAGAACATGTGTTATAGCTGGACGATCTCGTACAAATACATAACCATTCTTTTCCACATAATATTGTAAATTATATGTATCGTTGGTGGAGTCAGTGAAAACGGCATAGTTTTGAGCAACCATACGACTTAACATTGATAAACTTTCATTGGTCTAAAAATACAAAAATAAATATATATAATAAATTTAGAAAATATAAAAGAAATTTTTAAAGCTGAATTTTACCGTTTTAATAGCATATTCAACACCACCACCACGATGTGAAACAAAATGTTTATTTTTATACAATATATCATTGACCGTATTAAAGGGCAACGTAAATTTCGATAGCGTG
The DNA here is from genome assembly GCA_949748255.1 of Eustalomyia histrio. NCBI lineage: Eukaryota > Metazoa > Arthropoda > Insecta > Diptera > Anthomyiidae > Eustalomyia > Eustalomyia histrio. Next base: position 151,312,301 of record OX456524.1, read on the forward strand.
AGAAAAGCTGTTAAATTTGCAGTATAAAATGAAGTTAATATGGTGATGAAAATCCACCAGGTTGCAAACAATAAACGTGTTGAATCTATAAGTAAAAATTTAAAACAAAAAAAATAAAACACATACACGTGTTAAAAATAAAATATGCATATTTATTTATTTACTTTATATTATTTACTATTTTAAGATTAAGGGTGATCATAGTTTGGTGTTAAAATGTATTAACATTCAGCCATTATCTGATAATACTATTTTGAATAAATTCGAATAAAACAGAACTGATATTTTTTACCACAAGGCCAAAATCGAACTGTAAGCTGCCACCATTTCAGGGCTGTGAACTCAAACTCTTCAAACATGCTTAGCAGGAAATTATCGTGGAATTTTAACACTGTGCTTGGGGTTAAGAAGGCCACGGTTTCTTTCTAGTTCTGTAGGAAGATGTTTGGTTCAAAATATGCCCATTACTCTAATGTGAAATTACTACTTGAAGTTTTTTTGTCCCCCATTTTGCCAAGCAAACCTCAGAACTCTCTGGTGGTGAATTTTAATAAAATTATAAAAATTATGAAAGAATTTTCCAAATCTTAATTTATAACCTCTTTCACTGATAACAGGTCAATCGAATAGTCCCCGACCTACCATACCAAAACACATTTTTTTTGGCAAAGTTAATTTTTTTATCAACATCATTCCCTTCAAGGGTGATACACTGATTAAAGCAACCTTCCAACTTTTCGATACCATTTTTTTAGTACGATTTGTCCTTTGCTTCCAAATAGGCCTCAGTTTCGGCGATCACCTCTTCATGCGAAGAAAATTTCATCCCAGCGAGCATTCTTTTGGGGGCCAGATCTGAAGAATACGGTGGATGCGGATGCAATTTGAAGTCCAATTCATGGATTTTCGCCTTCGTTTTCACTGACTTGTTTGTTGGTCAAAAGTGAGCTCGCGCGGCACCCACTTTGCACAGAGCTTTCTCATACCCAAATATTCGTGAATGATGTGATGTACACGTTCAGTTGATATCTTTAGAGTACCTGCTATTTCATTCAATTTCAATTTACGGTCATTCCAAATCATTTTGTGGATTTTTTTTAATGTTTTCGTCTTCACGCAGAGAAAAAACATGGTTGCAATATTTTTTATCATGATTGGCTGTAACCATACTGTGGTAACAAAAATTCTGACTATGAAAAAAATATGATAATTATGCAACGATAAAATGCTGGCAACAATCAATAAATAATTATACAATCAAAGAAAGAAAAGTTGTCAAAGTCTATGAATTTTTCTTAACAATTTTTCTTCAAAAAGTACTTAATATTAAGTTTTTTTTAGAAAAAACACTTCTAAAGGAAATATTCTAAAATTTAAAGAGCTTTTTCATAGTTTCTAAGAACTTTTCCTTTAAAAAATTTTCTTAGATTATGGATTATATAATGATAATCCAGGAATCATAATACAGTTATAAGGGGTCATAATATGATAACATTTTGAGCATACTATGATTACGTGCGATCATATTATGATAAATTCATTATAAAATGTTTATTTAGGACAATAATATGGTAATTTTTGAATCATAATATAACTGTAGGGACCATATTATGGTAAAAATATGGTTATTTTATTATCATAATATGATAACCATAATATAGTACAATTATGGTTGATACAACCATAAACCCAAAAATACATGATGCTCTTCGAATATGATTGACCCAACTATGTTTTTTCTTTGCGTGTTCGGTGCTCATTTCACCACGTCTAAACTTAGTATACCAATCCTTAATGGTTGATTTTCCTGGGGCTGTGTCCGGAAACTCGTCATCAAGCCAAGTTTTTGCTTCAACTTTATTTTTTCCCTTCAAATAAGCAATATTTTATCAACACGCGAAATTCCTTTTTATTCATTTTTTTTCACAATAACAAAAGTTGCTTCACTCAAAATGCTATAATTCACAAACTAATGATCGGACAAATTTATACACGTGTCTTTTGAAGGTTAGGGCTAACTAAAAATCATATCGATTTAAGTCTAGTAGCGCCACATATGTGTCAGGCCGGGGACTTCTCAATTGACCTGTTATCTATAAAGTAGTTCAGTTTTTAAAAATTATATTCTTTATATAGGATCTGAGATTTAGAATTTTATAATTTTGATTTTGGTTTTGAAATGTATTTAAAATTGTTTCAATATACACTCACCAAAAAAAGTCTCTATTGGCAACTGAAAATTTTGCTGTTATTGCGGGAAATTTTGCTAGTTTGAGCCCAGCGGTATTTTTTGCTAATTTTAGCAATACATGTCTGCTGACGTGTAGTCCAATGAAATTAGTAGAAAACTTAGCTACTAAATTTTAGTAAACTTTTTGTAAAGTGGAATTTAAAATCGGTTTGCTGAAATCAGCAAAAAAAATGCACTAAATATTATTAATATTAGTGCAATCAAATTAGTATAAAAAATTAGTAAGCGTTCCTGAACTTTAGTAAATTGCTGTAAACTCAATGCATTGTAAAATATAGCACCCATCTAAAAATCGAAATATATATGAGCATACATGATCATACATGGGCATGTATATGATCATACATGGGCATACATGGTCATATACGTCCATACATGATCTCATATATGACCATACATGATCTCATATATGATCATATATCTTCGGATCCGAAATTTGAGGGTATATGGTGATATATGTGCATATATTATCATACATGCTCATATATTATTCATGTATGCTCGTATATGATCATATACGTCCATATACCCTCAAATTTCGGATCCGAAGATATATGATCATATATGAGATCATATATGGTCATATATTGAACAATGTATGGACGTATATGACCATGTATGCCCATGTATGATCATATATATTTCCATTTTTAGATGGGCAGTATTAATTTATAAAAAAAAAATACATTAACTTAATTATTTTTAAATACACTTGTTACTAATTCGAAATTGCCTTACGAATTCGTATATAGAAATTCATATTTTTTATCTAACAATATTTTTTTATATATTTTTTTGAAAAATATTTTAGACAATTAAAAAAAAATCAAAGGCTTAAATAAGTTAAAACATAAACGAATTTATCATTTTTTTTTTAATTTGCTAATTTTTGTTTTGAAAAATATTTTTTAGTTAATTTTTTGGATTTTAATGTAAAATTTTAATTGGGCTGATTTTTAGAACTAAAAAAGTTTTTAGTGCTATTTGAAGTGGATGCCTTATTTTTGGACATGAGTCGGTTATTTAAAGTATTTTCACTTCCGATCATTTTTTTTAGCCTATGTAGCAGTTGAAGGTAATTTAAGTTTGTAAGTGTAAATTTAAATTATTTAAAAAAAAAAATTCCTTCAATATCCACTTATTTAAAATTAGTAAATTTTTTTTTGCTAATTTTAGCAAATCAGTTTTCAAAAATTTTTAAAATGATTTCGAAAGCTAGCAACGAAAATTTGTAAATATTCTGTAATTTATAAAATTTAAATAGCAAAAAAAGTTTACTAAATAATAATTTTTTTTACTAAAAATCAGTACAAAAATAGTAAAGTGGGATTGAAAACCTACTAACATTTTTTTCTGAGTGTACATTTTCGATTATTTCTAAGCAAAAAATATTTATAAATTTAGCTTTATATTAACATTCAACTAAAAATCTTGTGGATATTTATGTCACCATCTGTGTTAAGCCCTATTAAGGAGTTAACATTTATTAGTCACATGACATACTAATTGACTGACTTATATTTCTGCTAACAATTTTTTTTTTTATAATTTAAACACAATTTTTATTTAAAATTTATTGATTTTATTATTATAATAACTAATATTTGTTTATTTAATTTAAAGATAAATAAAGGTATTTAAAGTAATTATAATATTGCGGTAATAGTTCATTATGTAAATAGAAATTTTACTCCATGGGGAGATGAAAAAAATTCAATAATAACATATGTAATTATTTTAAAAACAATGTTGATGAAATAACATTTTTAAGTCTTCCTTAAAAAAAAAAAAAAAAAACAACACAGCTAATTCTTGCTACTATACTCAGAAAAAAAAAAGTTAGTAAAAAATTTGTAAACGGTTTTTCATCCCACTTTACTATATTTGTACTGATTTTTAGTAAAAAAAAAATATTATTTAGCAAACCTTTTTGCTATATACATATTACAAATTACAGAATTTTAACAGAATATTTACAAATATTTTTTGCTAATTTCCGAAATCATTTTACAAATTTTTGAAAACCGATTTGCTAAAATTAGCAAAAAAAAATTAGTAATTTAAAAAAGTTAATATTGAAGGATATGTTATTTCTAATTAAAACTTACACCTACAAACTTAAATTGCCTTAAAATGTTACATAGTTTAAAAAAATGGATCGGAAGTGAATATACTGATTCATGTCTAAAAATTAGACATCCACTTAAAATAGCACTAAAAAGTTTTTTTAGTTCTAAAAAAATTTGACCTTTAAAGTAAAAACAAAATTGACGAAAATATTTTTTAAAAAGAAATTATAACAAAATGATAAATTCTTTTGTTTTTAGAATTTTTAAGCCTTTGATTTTTAATTTTATTTGGCCTAAAATATTTTTTGAAAAAAAAATAAAAAATATAAAAAAATTTTGATGCTCGATGAAAAAAAATAAATTTGAAATTTTGTACTTATATGTATTAATAATATTTGGTAATGTTTTTTTTCCTAAAATTTAGTAGCGGCAGCAAATTTTTTCTGCAAATTTCATTGTACTACACGTCAGCAGACATGTGTTGCTAATATTAGCAAAAAATACCGCTGGGCTCAAATTGGCAAAATTTCCCGTAATAGCAGCAAAATTTTCAGTTTCATTCAGTTCAGTTCATTCAGTTCAGTTGTTATAACAAACTTTTTTTTGTGAGTGTAATTAATATGTTTGCTGCCTTTAGAAAAGGGATAAACGATGAAAGTATTTAAATATGGCAACACTGTTATTGCACAAGATGGCAAATCTCACAGTTGTTGCTTGCCATATGTTGAAGCATTGGGGAAATTGTTGAAGCTTTTTAGTTCAGTTCATAGACCTGTTTTGGTAACACCGAAGGAGGACGTTGCCATATTTATATATTATAGAATTTCTCTATATTAAAGTTTCCGTCGCTGGGAATCGAACCTGCAACCATCGGCTTAACGCTTTAACTATTACACCACACAATGATTAAATATCAATGAAATTTCAAATTGTAAAATTTTATAATTTTCAAAATGCGATTAATAACTGTCCTAAATAACCCCTTTGTGATTAATTTTTCCTAGAAAAAAAGCACATAGTTTAAATTTCATTATTTTCTTACTCACCAGCAACTGGTGATAATACACTGCCCTGCTTCATTAAAGCTCCATAAACAAACCATGCACAGTGACTCAAAGAATATGGTTTTTGTTCCGTATCACCCGTTAACTTATTACGCAATATGATCAAGAAATAAATAATGGGACCCACAGTTAGCAATGATATAAAAATCAAAATCCAAACCCAATAATCAAAAGGTGCCATTAAACCAGAGCCCGTAGCAGATTCACTAGGACGTTGCATAACCATAATCCATTCACCCTCATCCAGTATAGTCGATGAAAAGAATATAAAGCCTCGTTGATCGGATAGTAATGGTATGAAAGCAGCAGCCATATCGACTTCCTACAGACAACAAGCTAAAGTTGCAACAATTATTACTTTCAAGCAATTAAACTTACCGTTTTATTTAACATTTCAATTAAACTATTTGCATAATCTGCTTGTGAACCAATTATATTGCCTTGCGGTAGTACAACTTCATAGGTAAAATTGAATTTTTCCTTTAGGAAATCAATTAATTCAAAGGCAACACCTAAACCTTCGCGTGTACCATTTGCATGCAAAATTGTATAACTTAATGGATAATCTTCCAGTGTGGCAATACGCAAATGTCGGCCATTTATCCATTGTCTTAAATTTGCTAACTTTTGTGCTTTCAGTAAAATAGTTTCTAATGTTTCGATAGGTGCATCTTCTAGCGAGGGATCGATTTGATCTCCGGCCGGTAATTTGACCTCGGTATGTATATTACCATTTTCGTCCAGTTCTAATAAACCCTCCGGATTATGTTTTATAGTATCATTGGTGCAGGTTAAACATAAGGCAGCAGCCAGTATCAATTCAAAACCAGAAGCCATTGTGTTCGGGATTTTCTCTTGGTTTTTAAACACAATTTCACTGGTTTTCTCTTTATTTTTTCTATCTCTCTCTCTCTTTCTGCCTCTCTCTTGTTTCTCCTTTGCTTGTGTTGAGCTTACTTTAATAATATATTTGCAAAATGTTGTAATTGAACTTTAATGATTTGTGACAAATTTGTTCTTTTAGGCTTTCGTCGTTTGTTCATAATGTTTTTTTTGCTTAGCATGCAATGTGGTGCATGCAACAACAAACGTTTAAATCTTGTTGAACCTGTGCGTGTAAAATATATTATTATTTATTTAATTAAAGGTGTTAAATCCTATTTTTACAAACATTTTATTGTAAATAAATACAGATTTGGTACGAACAAAAAAAAATAATTGCTAATTCCTACGAACGACTTTTTAATCTTGATTTGTTTTTCTATTACACTGGGCAACAAATATTAGGTTATCACTTATAGTGTAGTCTGACCACTATATGGAACGGCTATAAGAAGTTTTTGTTAAAAAATATTAGACCTAGACACATCTTTTATTATACCTGTCTAAAAACTACAACTAGTTTTATGTTCTAGTACTGCAAATTGGAATTTAGGCCAACAAGCGTATGAGTGATATGCAAATCATATTTAATAATACTCATACGCCAGGGATGCCTTCTAGGCATTGATGGATGGATGGATAAGCAGAGAAGACAAAAAAAACAAATTTCAATTAATTTAAAGCAAAAAAATATTGGCAAAAAAGCAAAAAACAGGCAAAAGTAGAAAGTTGGAGGAAAAACACATGTTATTTTAAAAAAAGCATAAAACTGGGAGAAAAAAAATTTTTTTTTGTTAAACAGACAAAATTAAAAAGTTGGAGAAAAAACTAAAAAAAAAGCAAAATTTTTGAATAGAAAAAATACTGAGGCACAAAAATGTAAAAAAAGCAATTTAAAACTCAAAAATCTTAAAAAAGAGTTACTTTAAATGAAATAACGGGAAAATCCAAAAAAAAAACAGAAAAAAGCATATACACTCATCAAAAAAAGCCTGTAATGGCAACTGAAAATTTTGCCGTTATAGCGGGAAATTTTGCTATTTTAAGCCCCGCGGTATGTTTTGCTAATCTCAGCAACACATCTCTGCTGACGTGTTAGGTTAGGTTAGGTTAGGCTAGGTTAGGTTGGGTCGAAAGGAGGATGAAACATCGAAATGCAACCTCATATCGTTACGATATACACATAGGCCTCTGCTGGGCCATGGAGATTCATTGTTAACGTCCAGTGTTCAGAAATCTGGTTTTCCGGACGTAACTTCTCAAGGTTTTCCAGTTAACGTTCCTCAGGGATTCTTAGTCCGATATAACATCGCTCCCGATGTGCCTAGATCTTTATTCTGCAAATTCCAGACAGTGGCAGAGAAAGTGCTCCAGCGTCTCGCTCCCCTCGCCACACGCTCTACTCTCGTCAGAATCTGCCCGTCCAATCCGGTACAGTTGTGCCCGTAATCCTGCATGCCCAGTCAGGAGACGTACCATCATACTGACCTCGGACTTACTCCCATTAAGGAGGCCTCTAGTCCTCTTCCCGTCTGGGTTACCCCACAATATCTTAGTGGTCCTGGCCACCGTCCCATGGTTCCAACAGGCCGTGAGGGTTTCTCTTGTCCACGCCTTTAATTCCGCTTTCGTTTCCTTAAACGGTTTTGCGTTCCCCAAGTTAACTGCCTCGAGTTCTCTTCCCCCGATGGCTAGTGTATTGGCCCTTTCGTTCCCGGCTATCCCCGAGTGGCCCGGTACCCATATAATATGGATCCTACCCCATAGGAAAACTCGGTAATGGCCCTTCTACAGTCCAGTAAGGTTCTGGACTTAACCCTACTAGCTAATATCGCCCTAATCGCCCTTTGGCTATCGGTGAATATGTTAGCGTCTACTCGGCCCCATATTCGATTCAATCCATCCCACACTCTCCGTAATAGCACGGACTTCCGGTTGAAAGCTGGTGTTGTGATCAGGAAGACGGTAGGATATCTCGGTTTCCGGGTTCTTACAGTTTTCGTCTCCGGTATGCGGTCGGGCATGTCAGATGAGTGTGTGTATCCGGACAACGTGCGCAGTATACACTGATGACCTGCTCTGAAATCACTTATAGCTCGCCAAGAGATAAGAGGCGTTCGGCCGCGAGTGTCGCCTCATACATCACCTGCGTTTCGATTGGTGGTATATCCAGCAGTGTCTCCAGAGCCCCATTTTTACCCAAGCAACACGTTCGCTGGACCCCCTGAAGTGGTCTTATGTTGCACTTTTTGTCCAAGGAAGTCCACCAGATTACAGAGGCATAAGTAAAGATCGGTCTTATTACGCTCCTGTAAAGCCAGTGTAACATATTTGGACTTAGGCCCCATTTCTGCTGACGTGTAGTATAATGAAATTAGTAGAACAAATTAGTACCCGCTACTAAATTTTAGTAAATGTACTAAATACTATTATAGTTTCCGTTTTGAAAAATATTTTAGTAAATTTTTTTTTACTTTTAAAGAAAAATTTGAATTGTTTTTTGGGCTGATTTTTAAAACCAAAAAAATTTATTTAGTGCTATTCTAAGTGGATGTCCTATATTTAGACATAAGTCACTTCCGATACCTTTTTTTAATCCATGTAGCATTTTAAAGAAATTTAAGTTTGTAGGTGTAAATTTTAATTAGTAATACCATTTCCTTCAATATCCATTAATTTCAATTTTTTTTTTGCTAATTTTAACAAATCGGTTTTCAAAAATTTGTAAAATGATTTCGGAAATTAGCAAAAAAAAAATTGTAAATATTTTGTAAAAATTCTGTTATTTGTAAAATGCAAATAGCAAAAAGATTTGCTAAATAATAATTTATTTTTACTAAAAATCAGTACACAAATAGTTAAGTGGGAATGGAAAACCATTTAAAAATTTTTCTACTAATTTTTTTTTGTGAGTGTATGAGTAAAAAAGAACAAAAAAACAAAACAAGCAGATTTGTCTTCTCTGATGATAACAAAAAAGTTGTTTCTCTTGCAAGAAAAATACACATAGTGGTGTAACCAGCTGATATATAGGATACAACATGAAAAGACACGTCTTTCTTAGGTACGCTTTTGTTGACAGAAATTACAAAGTTTTTGTATTAAAACTTATCTGATATTAAAAAAAAAAATTATTTTATTTTGTACATTAATGTATTTATAGTAAATTTTTTTTATTTACAGTACTTCTAATTTGGAACCAGGATCGCACTTATTTGAAAGATACACATCTTAGAAAAAACTACAGCTCATTTAGAAAAATATCCTAAATAATATACATCGAGAAAAATATCCTAAGTGTATATTCGATTAAATTAAATGGGAATTATTATATGTAAATTCTAAATGAAATCAATAATAATTTTCCATCAAAAATAAGAACATATTTTTATTAACAAAAAAAAAAAAAAAGTTGGACATGGTTTTTATATACAAAGAAAACAATATTTTAAAATTAACAAGAAACAACTGTGAAATAAAAATGATTATAAAAATTTTTCACTTGTATGTTTTAAAATATTTGCATAAAAACTCCTGAAAAACTCCACATCATAACACCGTAACAATTTAAAAAAAAAATTCTACAAAGTCTACAAAAAATGTTAAGAACTTTTTCCCAATTTTGAGTAGAAAAATTAAAAATAAAATTATTTCTTATATGTTGAAGCAAAAACAAACAATAGTTAGTTTAAAAAAACCGGATAAATGCCACTAAAAAAACCGAAATATAAGCAACTCGAAAAATTAATATTTATAAAATGTGAAAATCGATGAAGTACAAAAAAAACCGGTTTTAAAAAACCACCTTCCGATCACCCTAAAATTCACTTAATATTTTTTTTCTTTTTTTTTCAAATATTATTTGTCATAAAATAAAATTAACAAATTGTATTGGCACTACCGTCAATTGAGTTAATTTTTTTTTCCTTTCGAACTGTTACCGCTTAAAGTTATAATCGAACTAATCACAATGTTGATTTTAGTGACAGTGAATAATTTCAAAATTGTTACTATTTTGTTGTTATTATATTAATGTTATTACAGCATGTAAACTTAAAACAACAACATGTCAAACAAACAGTAACAGTATAGAATAGTTAGAGTAGCAACTATATATGTAGTACACTCATAAAAAAAAGACCGTACAAACTGTTGAAAATTTTGCTAAGATTACAGAAAATTGTATCTAAATTTGTACTAAAAATTTTGAGCTTAATTAAACAGAAATTTTCCTTGATTTCACTTAAAATTTAACCCCAGACCAGCCTATATTTATTATGGGAAGTATGGGTGTAAGGTGGTTTATAAAAACTACTTTATAGATATGGAGAAATTTCAGTTCACTTAAATCAAATTTTACATACTTTTGTACTAACTTTTTTTTTATGAGTGTAGTTAGTAGTATGCACTATAATAAAAATTATAATAATGTCAATAATGTTAATAAATGCATAAACTTACTAATTTAGAGTATAATAATGGCGATTAAATAGTACAGACAGACAGACATACACAAATCAACGGACACAAGGGAGCTACATATGTATGTATGTATGTAGTACGTACAATAGGTTGTCCTGAATTTTGAAAATTATCGATACTAACTAAACATAAGAAAATTAACATTTCAAAGGTACTTGGCCATTGTAGTAAATTATTTTAAATTTTATGCTCAAGTTTAAGACCAAAAGTATTCTATGTACCAAAAATATTCTATGAAATTTTTTAAAATATTGTTTCAATAAAATGCTCATCATTTTCAAACAGTTTAGCTCTTTTTTATCCAAAAAATAAAGAAAAATGTTTCAAAAAATATACTACGATGGTCAGCTTCAAATGCGGGTAGCGAATAGCAGGGTGGCACCGAATGAGCTATACATACACACACAAAAATATATTTTAAAATATTTTGTCCATAATCAGCTTGATAATACCCATTGTTTAAGTGTTATTGCATAAAATTTTCCAATTTCAGCACACACTAATGTGCAAAATCCAATAAAATCATCCAATCTATTTTTAATAGTGTAGAAAAGTTTGCTATCGGCTACTACAACCTTTTAGTTAAAAAAGTGTACAAAACAATTGGATTTAAAATTAATTGATATTGTAATAATAATAATAATAAATGAAATTTTAATTAATTTTAAATGAAACTGCAGTGTACACTATTTTATATACAATTGCAGTTTATTCTATCGACATATTTCTCTGGGTGTAGCAAATAAACTCAAAACTTCTACAACGATGCCGAGACAAAGTATATATACCCCTTTGATAATATTTTTCTAGAAAATGTTTTTATTTGCCGACAGCAACTATTTTGGTTTTTTGATTTCATTAAATTTCGACCCTCACTAATGTACCAGGATACAATTCATGCCCATAGCAACATTGACATTTTACAAATACATACATGTGCTTACCTTATACATTAACAGTCATATATGTATTATAATTTTCAGTGTTATTGTCAACAACAAATGATAATTTTAGAAAGTGCTCCATATGTTGGGCAGGTATGACAATCTGATACGTTCGTACATTTTTTTGATACATGATCATAAATATTATACCAGTGCTGCTGCGACTCCGCTATCACTAAGGCAGAACAATTTTTTTTTTTTTTTGCTCAATATTATACTCAAATGTGAAAATGATGATTATGGAGGATCGATTATGAAAGTTTCAATGCATCAAAATCCATACTAAATCTTAGAATTTCCACCAACTTTATGTACTGCTAAATAGCCCTTTAAATTTCCTTTCATTTGAGTATAATATTGAGTGAAAAAAAAATTTCGATTTTTTGCAAAAAAAAGAATGATGTATACACTCAATTTTTTGCCAAAAAATTAAAAATTTCTTTTTCGCCAAATATTATACTGAAATGAAAGGGAATACTAGGAGCATCCTATAAAACTTCTTTTCACTTCGAAATTCCTTTTGGTTTTTGAGAAAATGATGATTATGGAGGATCGATTATGGCAATTTTAATGAATTTTAATGAAAAATCCATACTTAATCTCAGAATTTCGCAGAGATTTATGTACAGCTAAATAACTTATCATTTCGGTGTATCTAACATTTATATTTATCTACAAACTTATTTGTTTGGGTGCATCCAACTTTTATATTAATCTACTAAATTATTTTTTGGGTGTAGCCAACTTTTACATTTTTCTACTAACTTATTTTTTGGGTGCAGCCGACATTTATATTTATCTATTTAATTATTTTTTGGGTGCAAAAATTTATATTTATCAACTAACTTTTTTTTGGATATAGCCAACTTTTATATTTATCTACTAACTTATTTTTTTGGGGGTAGCCAACTTTCATATTCATCTACTAAATCTTTTGGGTGTAGCCAACTTTCATATGTATCTACTCACTTTTTTTTTTGGGTGCAGCCAAATTTTATATTCATCTACTGACTTTTTTCCGAGTGTAATCACTTTAACATTTATTTAATAACTTATATTTTAGGGTGTAATCAACTTTTATATTTATTTACTACCTTTTTTTGTGTGCATCCAACTTTTATATTTATCCACTAACTTATTTTTTGGGTGTAGCCCACTTTTATATATACCTTGTAAATTATTTTTTAGGTGTAGTCAACTTTTACATTTATTTAAGTTATTTTACTGGGCGTAGAAACTTTTTTATTTATATCTAACTTATTTTTTTGGGTGTAGACAACTTTCATATATACTTTCTAAATTTTTTTATTTTGGGTGTAGTCAAATTGTGTATTCATCTTCTTACTTATTTTTTGGGTGTAGCCAACTTTTATATTTATCTACTATCTTATTTATTGGGTGTAAAATTTCCTTATTTAAAGGTTTTGGTAACACTAGGAATCAAATAAGCAATTTATAATTAAATTTTACACTCATTTTTTTGGGTGTAAAAAATAAATTTCAAATTTATGGCTGAAAATGCTAAAATTTTTCGACCAAGTACCAGGCAAACAGAAAAATCAGCAAGCAGAAATAATATTTTTTAACAAAATAAAATTGAATTGGGGATCAAATTGGGTATTGGGGATACATATTTGTCTGGTTACATTGTATTTTGCCGTAAAATTATTTTAATCAAATACCAAACCATACTTTTAGGGACATTATTATATCTCATTTGTGAGCCACCCGGCTTATTAAAAAATTTGGAAAATTTGAGTTAAAAAAAAAATATTTACGTAAATACCAGGATAATAATTCATATAGAAATAATTAGTATAAAACCTTCTTTACTGTAAATAAAATAATCATATTTATTTAACTTTTCTAAGTAATTTTTAAATATTTTTTAATTTTGCTATGTGCGTACAAGAAAAAATAAGATATTTTGACAAAAAAAAATTATTAAAACCTATAAGACTTCTGTTTAAATTTGATTATTATCAATTTTTTAAAAAAAAAATCAATAAAAAAACTACTATTGCAATAGATTTTGTTTAAATTAAATTAAAAAAATTGAATTTGGGGCAAAACTGGCACAAAATTGGGTATTTTGGGAGGGGATTGCATATAAATTGGGTATATAGGTATGGGGATACGGGTAAAACCATTTCTGGCAACACGCCGTAATATAATTGAAATTTTAAAGCATACTCTTGGGCGGTTTAAAAAATTTGGCAAATCCACCTTCTGCTAATTTCTGATTTCTGTTTGCCTGGTACCTCGTCGTGATTTTTTTAGCATTTTTAACCACAATTTCACAATTCATTTTTTTACACCCCAAAAAATATGTTCGTAAACTACTAAATAATACCTGGTGGTACCAGAACCTTTTTGGAGGAAATTTTACACCCAAAAAATTAGTATAAAAGTTGATTACACCCAAAAAAAATGAGTTAGTAGATAAGTATAAAAATTAACTAAACCCACAAAAATAAGTTAGTTGATTGATATAAAACATGACTAAACCCAAAAAAATTAGTTAGTGATAAATATAAAAGTTGGCTACACCTAAAAAAATCAGGTAGTTGATAAATATAAAACTTGGCTACACCCGAAAAAATAAGTTTGTATATAAATATAAAAGTTGGCTACACCCAAAAAATAAGTTAGTAGATACATATAAAAGTTGGCTACCCCCAAAAAAAATGAGTTAGTAGATAAATATAAAGGTTGGCTACACCCAAAAAAATCGGGTAGTTGATAATATAAAAGTTGGCTACACCCCAAAAAAAATAAGTGTGTATAGATATAAAATTTTTCTACACCCAAAAAAATAACTTAATAGATAAATATAAAAGTTGGGTACACCCAAAAAAATAAGTTATTAGATACATATAAAAGTTGGCTACAGCAAAAAAAAATTAAGTTAGTTGTTAGATATAAAAGTTGGCTACACCCAAAAAAATAAGTTAGAAGATAGATATAAAAAATACTTAGTAGATAAATATAAAAGTTGGCTACACCCAAAAAAATAAGTTAGTAGTCAATATAAAAGTTGGCTGCACCCAAAAAAATAAGTTAGTTGATAGATGTAAAAGTTATTATTTTATATAAATTTAGACTTATTATTTTAAACAAATGTTAAATGCTATGACACACCTTTACATATGTGTGGCCTACTATTTAAGACTTTAAACTATTTTATTTTTTTAGAGAATTTGGGAATTTTTTTTAATTTCTTTTTTTTTTTTTTTTTTGTTAAAGAATTGTTTAATTACTATAATATTTAGAGACAAAATTATTCTGTATGTCAGAAAAACTAATGAATATGTACCGAAACATAACTAGCTGCTAGTGTTTGCTATTTTCCATGTCGCTGGTATATGTTGATAATTCAAACTGTTTGCACTTTTAGAAACCATTATGCATCGTATACCGATGACAATATCGCCATTGGTAGGTATAAGTTGTTGTCCACATAGTTTTATCCCCAACATTTTCCAGAAATTTAAAAACAAATGATACTTTTGGTTTACGCTGACTAATCACATGCATTCCTTAAAAAAAAAAACATGAACATAATATTATAAATTATCAACACATTATTGTAAGATTATAGGGAATCAAGGGAATTTAAAGGGCTATTTAGCAGTACATAAATCTCTGAGAAATTCGGAGATTTAGTATGGATTTTGCATTAAAATGCATTAAAATTGCTATAATCGATCCTCCATAATCATCATTTTCTCAGCAACCAAAAGGAATTTCGAAATGAAAATGAGTTTTATTAGATGCTCTTAGTATTCCCTTTCATTTGAGTATAATATTTGGCCAAAAAAAAATTTTTCATTTTTTGGCGAAAAATGCAGTGTATACATCATCCTTTTTTGCAAAAAATCGAAAATATTTTTTTTCACTCAATATTATACTCAAATGAAAGGGAGATCAAAGGGCTATTTAGCAGTGCATAAATCTCTGCGAAATTCTGAGATTAAGTATGGATTTTGCATTAAAATTCATTAAAATTGCTATAATCGATCCTCCATAATCATCATTTTCTCAGCAACCAAAAAGAATTTCGAAGTGAAAATGAGTTTTATTGGATGCTCTTAGTACTCCCTTTCATTTGAGTATAATATTTGGCGGAAAAAAATTTTTTCATTTTTTGGCAAAAAATGCAGTGTATACATCATCCTTTTTTGCAAAAAATCGAACATTTCTTTTTCACTCAATATTATACTCAAATGAAAGGGAATTTAAAGGGCTATTAAGCAGTGCATAAATCTCTGCGAAATTCTGAGATTAATTTTGGATGTTGCATTAAAATTCATTAAAATTGCCATAATCGATCCTCCATAATCATCATTTTCTCAGCAACCAAAAGGATTTTCGAAGTGAAAATGAGTTTTATTGGATGCTCTTAGTATTCCCTTTCATTTGAGTATAATATTTGGCAGAAAAAAAAATTTTCATTTTTTGGCAAAAAATGCAGTGTATACATCATCCTTTTTTGCAAAAAATCGAAAATTTTTTTTCACTCAATATTATACTCAAATGAAAGGGAGATCAAAGGGCTATTTAGCAGTGCATAAATCTCTGCGAAATTCTGAGATAAAGTATGGATTTTGCATTAAAATTCATTAAAATTGCCATAATCGATCCTCCATAATCATCATTTTCTCAAAAACCAAAAGGAATTTCGAAGTGAAAATGAGTTTTATTGGATGCTCTTAGTATTCCCTTTCATTTGAGTATAATATTTGGCAGAAAAAAAATTTTTCATTTTTTGGCAAAAAATGCAGTGTATACATCATCATTTTTTGCAAAAAATCGAAAATTTTTTTTTCACTCAATATTATACTCAAATGAAAGGGAGATCAAAGGGCTATTTAGCAGTGCATAAATCTCTGCGAAATTCTGAAATTAAGTATGGATTTTGCATTAAAATTCATTAAAATTGCCATAATCGATCCTCCATAATCATAATTTTTTCAAAAACCAAAAGGAATTTCGAAGTGATAAGTAGTTTTATTGGATGCTCTTAGTATTCCCCTGCATTTGAGTATATTTGATTAAAAAAAAAAATATTTTAATATTTTGGCAAAAAAATACGATTTTTTTGAATAGTCTGTATGAAAAAATTAATTACCTCTGTTGTTAATTTAAAGTCGCAAATGCCCATTATAATGGGCATTATAAACCCCCTATTATAAATACCCTAGATCAAGTTTTTTTTTATTTTTTTATTATTTTTTATTTTTCTTTAATTTCAGGAAGCCAGAAAATATCCAGGAAATTTTCTAGGACAATGTGCAGATAAATCTGAATTAAACAATTTATTTCCGTAAATACCAGGATATGGAATCATATGGGAAAAAATAGTATAAAACCTACTTTATTGTACATAAAATATCCATATTTATTTAACTTTTTTAAGTATTTTTTAAATATTTTTTAATTTTGCTGTGTTTGTACAAGAAAAAATAAGATATTTTGACAAAAAAAAATTATTTAAACCTATAAAACTTCTGTTTAAATTTGATTAATATCAATTCTTTAATAAAAATCCATTAAAAAACTACTATTTCAATAGATTTTGTTTATATTAAATCAAAAAAATTGAATTTCGGGCAAAATTGCTCAAAATTGGGTATTTTTGGAGGGGATTGCATATAAATTGGGTATATAGGTATGGGGATACGGGCAAAACCATTTCTGGCAACACGTAATATAATTGAAATTTTAAAGCATACTCTAGGGCGGTTTAAAAAATTTGGAAAATCCACCTACTGCTAATTTCGGATTTCTGTTTGCCTGGTGCCTGGTCGAAATTTTTTGGCATTTTTAGCCACAATTTCACATTTCATTTTTTTACACCCCAAAAAATATGTTCGTAAACTACTAATAAATAATACCTGGTGGTACCAGAACCTTTTTGGAGGAAATTTTACACCCAAAAAAATTAGTATAAAAGTTCACTACACCCACAAAAAATGAGTTAGTAGATAAGTATAAAAATTAGCTACACCCACAAAAATAAGTTAGTTAATTGATATAAAAGTTGACTACAACCAAAAAAATGAGTTAAGTGATATATATAAAAGTTGGATACACCAAAAAAAATCAGTTAGTAGATGAATATAAAACTTGACTACACCCAAAAAATAAGTTAGTAGGTAAATATAAAAGTTTGATACATCCAAAAAAATAAGTTAGTAGGTAAATATAAAAGTTGACTACACCCAAAAAAAATAAGTTAGTAGATAAATATGAAAGTTGGCTACACCCAAAAAAATAAGATAGTAGATGAATATTAAAGTTGAATATACCCAAAAAAATAAGTTAGTAGATAAATTTGTGTTGGTACTATATAGAATCTTTTGATAAGCAAATTTTACACCCAAAAAAATATGTATTTTAGTAAATTTTTTTTTGATAAATGTTTACACCCAAAACAATTAGCACAATAAATGATACAAAAAATGGCCATAAATTAGTAAATAACACCTGGTGATGCCCAAAACACCCCGGTGATGCCCAAAATAAAATTTAGTAGATATGTATATATAAAAGCTGACTACACCCAAAAAAACAAGTTAGTAAGTAAATATAAAAATTTACTACACTCAGTATAATATTGAGTGAAAATAAAGTTTTCGATTTTTGGCCTCTTTTGCCAAAAAATTTAAAAAAAAATGTTTTCAGCAAATAATATACTCAAATGAAAGGGAATTCAAAGGCATCCAATAAAAATACTTTTTCAAAAATAACAATTAAATTCTGTAGGGCAGTATTAGGTCGTTTTTTATTGTCTTTATTTTTTTATCGTTAATATAAACAACGAAATGACATGTTAGCCTAAGGGCGTTTAGTGATTTGTAGAAAAAAGAATTTGTCTCTAAAGACTGTAATCATTTATATTGCATTTTAATTGTTAATGTAAGCATTATGAATTTATTATAGACAAATTCATAAATAGTTAATAAAAATAATTCATTACT